>JAWNNV010001212.1:107500-134814 GCA_035044485.1 Scaptomyza reducta | reverse complement strand
ATTGATCAAACATAATGGCCCAAGTGCTATAAATATATATATGTACATGCATGCCAATAAACATTAGGCTTTAAAATGTTTATGTGACGTCGTTTCGTTCTTAACACGAAGTTTAGCTCGAGGTGAAAAGAAAACTTAACTGCAAGCGAATGATGTTTTTTTTCTCTGCTGTTTTTCTAAGGAATAACCCTTTAACCTTTCAGAAAACAATGTATGAAACTACGAAGACGACGAAAAACATGAACTGATTGCATGCAAGTTGATTGTCTGAACAAGCGAAATGACTGATGCTTTGATTGCTTTTGAAAAGTTGGTCAATTTATAGATGCCAAAAAAAAAAAATGAACACAAAATAAGCACAAAATGTTCGAGCAACGAAGAAATGAAGCATGACAAGTGGCCCACATTCACAGGCCCGTGGATTTGGGGCCATTATTTAACAGGTAATTAGCGCCAGCAGGAAGCAAAAACTCATAATTTTTTGATATGTATGTAGCATTCATTATGCATTGCATAATTCACATAATGCACTTTAATGCTTTTTCTATCTGTTTGGCTTTTTTTTCTGTTTTTCTGTTTTTTTTTTCTTAGCCCTGTCAGATGTGGCCGCTTTGCCTGTGGAGCGTGGCGAATGCGAAGCGATGGGAAGCAACAACTGTTGCTATAGCTATATAGCATTGAAGATCGTGTAATTATATAGCAAAATCCATTGTCAACCACGAAATTGAAACCAAACAATTGAAACGTCGTCTGTCTGTCACTCAAAAAGTGCTCAATGTCGACTGATGATGACTGACTCTATATATCTATCTGTGTGAGTCGTCTCTGTCTCGAAGAAACTCACATTTTAGTATAGTTTCATTATTATTTTATCGTATTTTTCTTTTTGCATATTTTCTTTGCCCAATTAGACAGCGAAGTTGGCCTTTTGGCTTCCTTGAGCTTGGTCAAGCGATGCGTTGTTGGCTAATTAAAGAGACACAAGAACATTCATAAAAAATAATTATTTTTGTTAGACTTAGGAAGATGCGAACAGTTTCAGTTTGCTAAGTAAGTACATTACACTTCCGATTAATCATTAAATATCGATAAAAATCGATTCGAATTAAGACTGATTTTATTTTGCTTTACTTTAAGGATCTTTAACCCTCATAGCTTGAGAATATAAAGCCAAAAACTAAGTAATATGTAAACACCAGAACATTTATAAAAAATAATTATTTTTGTTATGAAAGAAAAACTTGGGAAAGATGCGAACAGTTTCAGTTTACTAATTTGAAGTGCATTACATTACCGATTAATAAATAAATATCGATAAAAATCGATTCCATTTCAAACTGATTTTATTTTTCTTTACTTTAAGCATCTTTGAACCTCATAGCTTGAGAATATAAACCCAAAAATAAGCAATATGTAAACTTACTTAACATAAACCAAACGTTTATATTTAAAGTCGTTCCTAAAGTTTGAATTTGGTTCTTTCTGCTCCCAGTTTCGATCTTTTACAACGCTTGCTCTTGTTTTGCATATGAAATGGTCTACATGAGAGTATATCAACAAGATGGAAACACATTAGACACAAGTGTTCTGCGCCTTCTCGACTTGAAGCCAGAAGAGGCGTCGTCATCATCGTTACCATTATCATCATGATGATCGTGGCTGAAATTGGCGTGGGCGAAAAAAATTGTCGTCTGTTGCCACGCATTGCTGAATCTTCAGGTTTTTTGTGTGTGTTTTTTTTTTATTACTCTGCCGGCCCAATTGGGTTGATCATCGTCATCATCATTATCATTGTGGGCCATGACAGACGGAAAATGAATGGAAACGAACAGGAAAAAGAAGAAGAGGCGATGTGTACCTAGCACACTTGGCGCTTTGGAGCCGCTCAATTAAGCTGCCCACCACTTGAGGCAGCTGACTGTTTGGGTTGTTGCCACATGACTCAGTTGTTAGATTAGAAATCAAACTCTGCCAACGCAACGGAAAATTCTACATCGCCAACTCGCAATGTTTCGAGTTCGTCGTCGTCTTTGTCTTTTTATGTTGACAACACATGCAAGCGCCGTTCAAGTGTGTATTAATAGAAATGTATACTCGTCAATACACACCAATAATGCTAGCTGTACCTGCTTTGTAGTAGTATCTAATAACCCAACCTGTACCAGACACCAGGGCCATTAATAATTCTCACAATAAACAAAAGTCAATAGACAAGTATCAGGCGGCAAACTGTTCATAATTAAGACAAATGTGTAGAAAAGAGTTTCGATTACGCGTGAAACGAGAGAAGCAACATTAAACAAAAAAAAAACTATAAATAAATGGGAGAGAAGAATACGAAACATCTGGGTATATCAGGAAATTTCCAATGAGTAGTTCTCATAAAAATCGATTTGTTATTATTTGCGAAATATTGCAAAAGAAAATTGAAGTCGAGTAATAACAAACATCTTTAAAGCAACTGAAGATTTTGCAGAAAAAGCGAGTTATCAAAAACGGAATCTTCATGCTAAAGAAACTACAAAAAAATCTAGATACAAAATATTCTAAAAATATTTGTTTTTAATTGAAAGTAAAAAGATTATTTGAAGAAAGTTCTTAACACAATTAAATCGATAAATTATCGTTAACTCATATCTTTAAAAAATAACTCCCAGATTATACTAAATAGTTCTCACTCAATGTTTACTCCTTTTTGGCTTATTCTAAAAATATTTGTTTTTAAATTAAAAGAAAAGATTATTTGAAGAGAAAATTCTTAACACAATTAAATCGATAACTTATCGATAACTCATATCTTTGAAGATTGTATTAAACAGTTGTCAATCAATGTTTACTCCTTTTTGGCTTATTTTAAAAATATTCTAAAAATATTTGTTTTAAAT
Source organism: Scaptomyza reducta (assembly GCA_035044485.1). Classification (NCBI taxonomy): domain Eukaryota; kingdom Metazoa; phylum Arthropoda; class Insecta; order Diptera; family Drosophilidae; genus Scaptomyza; species Scaptomyza reducta. The sequence goes on along the minus strand of JAWNNV010001212.1, from coordinate 131,929 downwards.
TGAAAGAAAAGATTATTTGAAGAGAGTTCTTCGCACCACTAAATCGATAACTTATCGATAACTAAAGTCTTTGAAAACGCGCCTCCAGATTATATTAAATAGTTCTCAATCAATCTTTACTCCCTTTTTTTTGCTTATTCTAGTACTCATTTTGTAAGGCATCTAAAATCGATAGATGGTCTCTAGTCTAACTACTGAACTGAATGCCAAAACGAACAAGAACAACAACAACAAGAACTAGAGGCACAAAAAAGTTCGCTTGCCCAGCACATTTAAACTGTGACAATTGATTTGTTGTTTTGACTTTGCCACATTACACACACCCCCTACCACAATCCCAACCCCGCACCCTCGAGAGACGGCGGTGCCAGGCACATTTGTAGTTTGATCGATTTTAGGCAAACTGTGCTTTGGTTTGTTTTCTAGCCAATTTTTCTTATGGGGTTTTGGTTTCCAGCGCGTCGTATACGTAATGTGTGACTTGCGGCCTGAGCTTGCAACGCTTGAACAAGCAAAATATAATAATTTCACTGCACAAATTTCTACTTTTTGTTGTGTTTTCTTTCCCAATGTTTGCTGTGATAGCTTTCGAAGAAAATTTCTACAAATTTCTAGCACTCGGTTTGTTTGTTCGATGAATGTGTTTTGGGGAAGTCCAGCAAAGAAACAGTTTGTTGCTTTGGAAGTGCAACACTTTTCACTTAGCGAAACGTTTGCATAACTTATGTGTACACAAAGAAAGATATGTAATGGTTAAGCTCGTGCATTTTGGAGCGCTTATTAGTTGCAATGCCTGGAAGCGTGTCGTCGTACCTGACTTGTAGCATTTTGAAGAGTCATACACACACACACACACACACACACACACACACACACACAAACAACAACAGCCAATAATATGTAATTTTCAATTCGAAATTCAATTTGAATGCTAGTATTTTCATGTTGGCGTTTTGGGGTTCGGCTCTGACTCTGACGCAACATCAGTTAGCTAAGGCTAAGACTTTTGTGAGGAGCAGGGCAGGGCAGGGTTGGCGGAGGCACGCAGCTGACGCTTTATTGCTGGGGCTGGGCAATTGTGCGTTGGCCACATTATTATATATATATATATGTTTATGAAAGAAGAGCGACAATTGCTGTCGAAACATCTGTGAGCCACAGTTAGTGGCAAGTGGCCCCAAGAGACACAAGCTGGCCATTCTTGCTGAATGTACAGTGAACTAACGTTGAAGATTATAGTCAAGAATAATTGAGTTATTCAAGAAAACAAAGCGAAAGAATTCAATTCAAAGTTATGAAATATAATTGCACTGAATACTATTTGAATTCATTTTGCTTTTATAATTCTGAAGTCATTAACAATATATTAGGCAAACTTTACACAAAAGAAAAAAACACCCAAAAAATTCGACAGTGTTTTTTTTTGTTGTTGTTGTTGCTTGCAACACATGTTTCATATGTAGCAATCAGCCTCAGCAGCAGCAGCAGCAAGAAACAACAAAGCCAGCAATTGTCTAAAATGTGTGTTTTTTTTTGGCTCTTGGCGTTTGATTGTGTTGGGTTGGTAATCGTCGTCGTCGTCGTCGTCGTCGCACTCAACCGATGCAAGTGTTGTAATTAAATTAACAATTTTTCGACACTTTTACAAAGCGCTCCAAAACACACAATCACACTCACGCACACACAAATGCTGATGCACACACAAATTGTTTAAAAGTTACAGCACCCCAAAAAAAAACATAACTGCAACAACAACAAGTGTTGCCACAATGTACAAATGATCGGTTGTTGGACAAAGTTTGACGAAGCCTTCATCCAACATTTTTCACTTATGTGGCTTAGTCACATTTCCTAACGAATGCAGTTGTTTTTGTTTTTCTGTAATTATCCAAACTATTTAAGTTGACTTATTAAAGTTGCACAGTTGATATGAAAATTCCAATGTGCGCCTTTTTTATTATGTTGCATGTTGATTAATAACGTCGAAAAGGCGGTCGAACTTAATAGAAAGTTTATGATTTTTGATTTAGATACATAAAAATCATGTAATAACAATAAATTCCATTTCAGATTTGATGTAAATAAACTCCTTTGTTTAATTTATGCTTCGTTACTCCATATAAAAATGAAAATCTATAAACATTGTTAAAACTAGAGAGAGAAAAATCATCATTAATTAATTCAAACACCAAGAGAAAATATTAAGACGACATAAAAAACATTAAACAAATTGAACAAACTGCAGCTGCTTTTCAAGCAATGTAGCTCAATCATTTTTGCTTTTATTGGCCACTAAAAACTTATCTGTGGCTCTAATTGACCATAAATCACGGCAGCCGAAAAACTGACCAACTAACTAACCAACTAACTAACAAGTATATCTACGATAAAAAAAAACTTATTTTTAAGCCCATTAAACACTGCCAGAGCAGAGATAAAAATTATGTAATGCCAAGCATCAACATGTTCCGCAAAAAATCATATTAATCAAGCACATAAATTATGCAGCGCCAGACTTTGATCAAAAAGAGGGTATTATTATGAATAACAAACTATAGTATCGTATTAAAAAAAAGTGTATCGTATATGAAAAAGTGTAACGTATATAGAAAAGTGTATCGTATATGAAAAAGTGTAACGTATATAGAAAAGTGTATCGTATATGAAAAAGTGTATCGTAAATGAAAATAGAATGTCGCTCAATAAAATAGTATACCGTAAATAAAAAAAAGTGTATCGTATATCAAACCAAAAAGCTAACCAGCATTAAAAGACGCCAGTTTGACATTTGTTAAGTTTGCCTTAAATTGATTAAATGTTTTGTATTTTTAGTGGCAATTTTCATTTCGTTTCGTTTTTGTTACTTTCGCTTCATAAATGTACAGCACGGCCGGACAAACCCTCAACACACAAATATGTGTATATAATTCATATCCTTTGGGAACAACAGTCGGCTCTCGCCTACAAGCAAAAGTGTTGCCTGTTGTTCGTTGTTCGCTGTTGACAGTTCAGTTTGTGGCTAGCTAGCTAGTTGGCTGGCGGGCACACCTCTTGCTGTCCATGTGGCAGCGATTTCTAATCGATTTTCCGTCGCTGCCAGCTAGCGAAACATGTGAAAATGGCCGCTGGCCAGACAACAGACGGAGCCAAGACCGAGCCAAGACAAGACATGGTCTAAACTAAGTTAAGCATATATGTTTATGGTACACACAAGTACAGTAAAGCTCAATACACGCTGACATAAAAATCAAAATTGGTTTTTTCTTAAGAAAACTCCTTCAAGCCAGGTTAGGAAATACACTGCGTATACTTAATATAAACTTTTCTTGAACATTTAATGATTTGTTATTATAGTTATTATAGTTTATTATGTTTTCACTATAAGTGTATATAAAAGTATACTTTTAAGTATTTTGCTTGCAGCTTTTTGTCGCTTTAAAACTTCGATCAATATTTTATTATTGCCACAATTTGTTGAACGCTTTCACACACACACATAAACAAATTCACACTGTGCGCGTTCTGCCAATTAACATTGGCCATATATCTTTATGTTTGGGTTACTCGCGCGATTTGATTCGAAACCGGAAGTTCGCTCGATTTCGACAACTTTGCACGTCTTTAATTACAGTTTATTCTGTTTGGGCCAATTTATTGCTGCCGTCGCCCTTTTAGCTCTATAGAATTTATTTATTTTTGTTAATACTTAATTTGTTTAGTTAGCCAACAGAGTTTTTGTCCTAAATAGACAAAACAAAAACACGCCCTTTTCCGCATTACTTGGCTTGCATTTAATTTTCGCTGTTCAATGCACTTTTATAATAGCAAACAACAAAAGCGCAACAAGCTAATGCCCAAGTTTGCTTTTGTTTTCGAATACCCTGCACCGATCAAAAAGAGGGTATTCTTATGATTAACAAATTAGTGTATCGTATAAAAAAAAAGTGTATCGTATATGAAAATGTGTATCGTAAATTAAAATAGAAAATCGATCAATAAAATATTATACCGTACATAAAAAAAATAGCGTATCGTATATATATCGATCACTTAAATAGTATACCGCAAATGAAAATAGTGTATCGTATATATATCGATCACTAAAATAGTATAAGGTAAATGCGATCACTAAAATAGTATAAGGTAAATGAAAATAGTGTATCGTATATATATCGATCATTAAAATAGTATACCGCAAATGAAAATAGTGTATCGTATATATATCAATAAATAAAATAGTATACCGTAAATCAAAATAGTGTATCGTTTATAAAAATAGTATATCGTTTGTCAAATTAGTGTATCGTATGTCAAAATATAAGACTTCTAAGTGCAGGAAACTTTCACAGGGTATATCCTAGGAACCTCTCTCCGAGCTACGAGCACTTTTAGCCATTATTTCGTTGTAGTACGTGCTTTTAATGTGCCAATGACTGCATGATTGTGCGATTATGTATCCAGCCTAAGCAACAACAATCTGTCAATGCAAACAGCCAGGCAGCGAGCCAACCAAGCAGACAAAGCGACAGACAAATGGTTAGACACACGGACGGACGGACAGACATATAGATGGACTGGCCTGGCTGCCAGCCACCCAAGCGATTAATCTATCTCTCTCTATATAATCACAGTTTCGTTCAGCGTTCAGCGCCGTCATTTTGTCAATCTGCCAAACATCCGGTACGTTTCACTTTCAGTGCTGATTTATTTTATACAATATAAACGACGAGTTCGAGTTTTGAGTTCGAGCGTACACACATATTATAGCTAACTATTTATTATGTGCAGTTTGTCTGACGATGCGATACGATCGAATTTGTATAGCTGCCGCAGCTGTTGCTGCTGCGCCCACCTGCCACAAAATGTTGAACCCACACACAGCCAACTAGTATTCTGCATACGTTTACTGTGCCTGGGTTTTGAGTTAATTCAAAAATGGGCAACGCAATTTCAAAGCGCATTCATTGCAAATTGCGTTTACTTAATATGGCTTGGGCTTATCACACTGCAAGCGCCGTTAACTGATAAACGGCAAAAACCAGGCTGGCAGCAAGAAAATGTTTCCATTTTACAAACAAAAACTTGGCCAGCAAAACGATATTGAAAAACCTGGCATTAGCTGATATTAAGCGATAAGCATTTGGCACACAAAATGACTCACAATGAAAGCAAACTGAAGCAAATAACATTGATTGACAAACTGCTGCATTAAATTCAACTACTTCCAGGTTTAAGTGTGTTAACCAAAGACACATAAGGCAAATATTAGAAAGCTTAACAATCCTTTACAAAGATAACTGATTTTCGATTAATTCTGGTGTATCGTATGTAAAAAAGTGTATCGTAAATGAAACTAGAATATCGCTCAATAAAATATTATACCGTAAATTAAAATAGTGTATCGTACATAAGATAACTGATTTTCGATTAATTCTGGTGTATCGTATATAAAAAAAGTGTATCGTAAATGAAACTAGAATATCGCTCAATAAAATATTATACCGTAAATTAAAATAGTGTATAGTACATAAGATAACTGATTTCCATTAATTCTGGTGTATCGTATGTAAAAAAGTGTATCGTAAATGACACTAGAATATCGCTCAAAATATTATACCGTAAATTAAAATAGTGTATCGTATATAAATAAATATATCGCTTAATAAAATATGATACCGTAAATGAAAAAAGTGTATCGTATATAAATAAATATATCGCTCAATAAAATATCATACCGTAAATCAAAATAGTGTATCGTATTTAAAAATATATATCGATCAATAAAATAGTAAACAAGCTGCTTGAACTTAACCTTGCCTTTAATACATATGTTCTTTCATAGAAATAAGGGAAAGGTTTTTCGAACTCCACGCTTTAAGCACTTCTTTATGGGAACTATTCATGCAGTTAGACAGAAAAAATACTATAAAAATGTAAGGAAAAACTAACGATTTTCTACCAAGTGCTTGTAGACTTTATTACCATACTATGCCTCTACTATTTTAACTACAAAAGGACATATAAGACATAAACTGAAGTTCAACACTTAAACTATAAAAAAAGTTGACAGTCATATAAAATACAAATGTAATAACTTAATAAATAATCCGCTGCAACAACCTTTACATTCCAAACACTCAAAGCACTTTGCAACCCTTTTACTTAATGCAAACCAAATGCATTTTCATGGCTAACAAGTAAGTTTGTGGTCTGTTGGTCATTCCCAATCAACATACGGTTATACCCAGGAGATGAGATGACAACAAAATGTTGCGCATACGCCATGTCGTGCGGCTTGTTAGGGTGTCGAAAAGCAGCAGCAGTAAAAATCATAATAAAAAACAAAACTCTCACTAAGCAGAAGGCGCTTTAAAACAACATGTGACAAATTTTTATTATCGCCTAGTCAAGTCGTCAAGTCCCTGGCCCAAACAACAACAACAACACACATACAAAAATGACCATTGCTGGCTGACTCTCGAAGGTATGATCTTTGACATGGCAAAAAAGGTAGAAATATATATATATATATATATATATGTGTGTGTAGGGTATGTATGTAACTAAATATGGCCCGCAGCTTTGTTTAGTTGTTACGTTTTCAGCTGCCACAAAATCCCCCAACAACAACAACAAAAACTTTCACTTTGTTTGTCATTGGAGCAGCAGCAAAAAATAAAAACAAGCGTTAAAAATTTTTATTTTATTTCTGTCTGTTTTTTTTTAAAGTTTTTTTTTGGCTAACAACAAAGCGCAGTACTAGAAAATATTACAAATAATGAGCTTAGAAAATTTTATGGCCACAGCTGTTTTTTGTTGTTGGTTTGCGAGCCTGCATGCAAATGGAGGCGCTTGTGGCATGCCACAAATTGTGAGCAGCACCGTTACAAATGTGTCGGTGGGTAGCAAGGGCTGAAGGGTGGGGTGAGCGGGTGACTAAATGACCATTTCACCCATTACGATTGGCACCATCGACGGGCCAATTGGCGAAGGCAAAGCGAAAAATCAAAGCGCCGATAAACGTTGGATGGTGTGAAATGGCCAAAAAAGATAGCCAACTGAATGTGGAACTAAGCCGAACACTGAGACAAAAATGAATTATGAGCCATGAAGCTTTTATGGTTGCTTTTAGCCATTAAACCGATTTCCATTGTCTGCGATTTTTTTGGTCGAACAAAACAGAAACCAAAAACAATACAGCTAAAAGTAATCAAAATGGTTGGAGATTTACTTGCAAAACGAAGCGAAGCACACAATTGCCAACAACGTGCAACAGTTGGCAATTGGCTTGAAAAATGCGTGAGTCTTCATCAGGCAAAACGAAGCTGTTGTGGCTTTAAAAACTTTAAAGCTGCAGCTGTACAAAATCATTAGACAAACAGTTTGTTTAGATGTTGCGACATGGTTTAAAGTCTTTTTGCTTTATGCCTTGAGCTTCTTCTACTTCTGGCGATGTTGACTGATAAGGCAGGCACGTCAATAACGACAGGCACAAAAGAAACTGGTTTAAGCCGCCAATGACAAACACTTTCAGAACAAAAGACAAACCAGATCAGTAGGACTATAAAGTTAAGAAACGAATATGTGAATAAGTTAAGAAGAAGTAGGAAACTATCAAGAAGCGATTATGCAAGATCAGTAGATAGCTTACAAGCGATTAAACCCTCAAAGCATCATAACGAAAGCATAACAAGACGTATGTGTAATATAATAACAATTTGTCTTGTTGCCCTTTGAACTTTCTACCCTCGAGGGGCAGCCCGCTGACTAATGAATGAATGCCATGTTCATTGAAAAAGAAAGAAACAGCTGTGCTCAAAACGAGATCAATAGGCCAAAAGCTAGTTACACACTTCCATTGATGCTTTTCTGATAGCTGGTGAAAGCAGATCAGCGATGCAAACAAGGTTAAAAGTCTATGCGAGTTAAGAAAGAGAAAAAAGCGTTCAATATGGCACAATTGAGAATGAGCTAAACTCAAACTAAATGAATCACTTCAAGTCAAGTTGAAATGTATAAATTGCATTAAACAACCTACATGCGAACTAAAAACAACAAAATAGTTAAGACAACAAGTTTCTTAACAAGCGACACGCGACAAAAGGCCAAGCCAATTGGTAAGTGCAAATCGTGGCACTTAAAAAATCATTTTAAGTAAATTTATTAACGCAATTATTTGATTGCAGTAAATGTTTTCAAAAAGCAACAACAACAACAACAACAAGGCCTAAGGCAAGTTGCCAAATTTGGTAAAATGACAAAACTCACAGGCACAAACGATTCGTATATGTGTATGTGCATGTGTGTGTGTGTATGTTTGTTTGCCACAGATTTATCTCTTACATATGTATTTATGTAGTTTACAATCAATTTAACTGTCTGCCACATTTTCTATATGCGGCTCTGATATAGCTCTCGAAAAGCCGGCCCGTTTCCAGTTTCATATGTGTTTGTGTGTGTGTGTGTTTGTTTGTATGTGTGTGTGTGTGTGTAACTGATAAATTTACATAATTTTCGTTAGATTGACGCGACTTTGCAAGCAGATTTTCTTTTTTTTTTTTTACTTAAACTGATACCCTATAAGACAGTTTGTGTGGGTGTTTAGATGCTTACAAAAATAAAAACGAAGACAGCTGAAGCTTATTTATGCTAATTGACTTTTTTGACATTTATAAATAGTTTGTATATTTTTTTAAAGTCATTTTTCAAGTTTTCATAAGCTTTTTATTTTTGGCATAATATTTTTTTCCTCTTTTATTTCTGTTAATTCAGAAATTTTTCAGTTTTAAACAAGTTAGAAGGTTCTAGTGTAGGAATCCCGACTAGACGATACCCTGAACCCTCTACTTTGCGTGTGTATTTCGGAAACGGAAAGAGTTATCGAAATTTTGAAACAAACTTATACTGCCTAGGGAGCTTACGTTCCAAATCTGGAGTCTCTAGCTCTTATAGTCTCTGAGATCGACGCGTTCATACATACAGACGGACATTCTGATCAAGAATATATATACTTATACATACATACAATATATATACTTATGTATATATAAGGAAATGGTTATCTTTCTTTATCTTTATCATTATTTTTGAAATTATTTCTGATTTTAGTTCCTCAATAAATATTCTGGTTTGCATTTACAAAATATTTTTAAATAATTCATCCCTTTTATCATTTGTAAGGTATTTGATATTCGACCCTCTTTTAAACCATTTTGAGATGTACCCTGGGCTGTGCTTGGGTTGCCCACATTTGGCTTTAGCCTCGTTTGTATTACAGTTTACACATACATATACATACATATATATATATTTATATCCAATCCAATTTCCATTCAATGCGAATTCAATTGAATTGTGCTTGGGTGGATGGAGGGGGAAGTGGGAGACGCCTGGCACGGGCGGTCGATTCATTTTTGTGCGGCTTCGTCTGGCTTATATTGTGTGTTTCGGTTTCATAAATGGTCTGATGGTTAATTTGAACGTATGCTTGATTGTCACATGGATTATAATGTTTTTGCGACTATTGTTGTATATTTGTGCTCGGAGTTAGCGGTAAAATTGATGTCTCTGACATTTGGGCCGACGACATATATGGGCCGAGGAGGCATTAAGCCAATTGAAGCAACAACAAACCAAGTTGACTGAAACTGACAATTATTAATGGCAAACAATTTCATTTAATTATGGGAAAGGTTTGCCTTGTTTTATTTATTTGCCGTTGTCAGTTTGATAAATGTATAAAAATGTATTTTTAGTTGATTCGCTAAGCGAAGTTAAATAATTATTTAAAAAAACATTTCATAAATTAGTTTGCAGTTGCTTCCGGTCATTAAAAGTCTGTTCATTATAATGTCTACAAAAACAAAAAACAAAAATGCGAAGGTTAAAAGCAGAAAGAAAACGTTAAAAACATTCGAAAAGAATTGCATAAAAATCATTTGTATATAAACAAAGTCAAGCAGCTGCAATTATCGATCATTTACAAACACTAATACTAGTAACTAGTGCATATACTAACTATAACCGGTCAATATACACACTTTATTAATAGCAACTTTTCACTTTTCGCAGCGGAAAATGTCACTCAAGAGTCAAAAGAAAATGTGTTTCATCGATCAAACACACAAGCTGAAAAGTCTCAAGGATAATGCACTAAACACACAAAATAAATTGAGCAACATTACAACGACAGCCATAATCAGTGATAGAGTGGGGAGAAGCCTAAGGTTTAAACTCAGTTTTTGGGGTTAATGCCAGTTAAGTTTGGTATTTTCATTAATCACACATTGAGCCGACAACAGCCAGAGGCAGAGGCCGTTGAGTGTGAAAGTGAAATTCTTTCTTATATGCGGCAAGGTGTTAATGAACACACACACAAAAAGTGAAAATATCAAAGCTCATGAAAGAGAACACCCAAAAAGGCGGGGCTTATAAATAAAACGTAAACTTGTGACTAATTATTATTTTTCTATTATTTTTCCTGGTTATTAAAGTCAAGTTAAACAATATTCTAGCTAATAAATCTGTACCAAATCATGTGCGATTAAAGTCAGAGACAAACATAATCCAACATGTGTGTGTGTGTGAAAGCGAGGTGTTAACAGTAAACTCGACGTTAAAGTGAAAAGACTTGACAGCAAATTGGCTGATAAGCAGCGGCTTAGTCTTGCCGTCTGACAGCTCTTGAGTTTTGGCATTGGAATTTGGGGTTGGCAACGCCTATACGACTTTAAATGTTGCCATTGTTATGCCAACCAAGCAAGGCCTTGGAGACTTACGGTCTCTCGCTGTTTCTCGCTGTTACTGTCATTGCAGGCGGCAGTTGTCTAAACTTGTGACTAAGTGCAGCCAAGTCATAAGAAACAGCAAGAGCTAATACATTTAATAATTACACAGCTATTAAGAAGCTGACTGCAAGTTTTAGTGCCTGTAGACAATGGGACAACGCCTTGGCAACTGAGTGGGGCAGGCGTGGCATAAGAATAATTCAACAATTTACAGTGCACTTAGCGAAAAAATGTTGCACTCAAAATGTAACTAAGTCTAACCTTGATAGAATTCTTTGGCTTGTTTGTCTGAGTGGAGTTTTGGGAAGCCCCCCAAAAAGAACTTGAGAGCCTTTCAAAAATGTAAAAATAATTATAATAATCGTTTTTTTAAAGGCGGCAACCAAAAAAAATCTAACCACAAATCAATACAAAGCACACAGCTGTCTCCGTTTGGTTATTGGATTTTGTTCAATCTGATATTGTTTGTTATTCGTGGCGGCTGTTATTGAGCAATGACCTTTTAGCATGACGCTTCACTGAATAATAATCGTGTAGTACACGCTCACTAATACACTGTACTAATTGAATATATATAGCTGCAACTGCAGCTTGCAACTTTTTATGCAACTGCATTTTGCGCAATTTGTTTTTTTTTCAGTTTTTTGTGTTCGCTTTTGCATGATGTTTTTGTGTCGTGATTTGCGGTGGCAAATATTTAATTTCTATATTTTTTTCTTTTATCTCTTTTGTAATTTATACATTAATTTTAATTGAGCAAGCAGCTGGCGATTTTATTTATTCGCTCATTGGCTTTTATTTTCATTTAGACTAAACAACATTGCATTTGATTTCAACCTTTGTTTTGTGCGATTTTTTTTATCAGTGGCAGGTGAATTGCCTTCGACACGTCCGCTGCTTGGTTTTTTTTATTGGCTATTAATAATGATTAGCGACGACCGGCTAAAAACCCAAATGCGATGACTGTCCGCTGATTAGCTGGCTGACATTTTACACCAGCAACAACAGCAACAACAAGAACAACTGCAGCTAGCAGTAATATGCTATTTATGTTCGCTTATTTATAGACATGATGGCGTGCTAATTCTGTGGCAAGTCTCCCGAGGCAACAACTGGCGAAAAGTTCTGTATCGAACAGCGAAAAATGTTGTAATATTTGCAGAAACAGCTGGCAGAAGGCATACTATATCTCTTTAGGGCTTATTTAACGCGACGTTTGCCATATGAAGGATTACAGCCACGTTGCTCATATCCAAGGATATAGCACAGCGAGTTTGGTTTAAGCGCCAGACTCCTTTACCCTTTTACGGTACCAGTACACTTGTCGGGTGTACATTATCCCAATTGGTGAGGGTTGGAACTACCAGCGCAAACACAACCACCACGATACTCCCACAAGGGGGCCTACCTCAATGGGCAGCCTTGGAGGGCTAACTCAACCCGTGGTACTGACTAAAGGACTCGGTTGGCCTCCCTATTTTAGTCCCGACTCAGATTGGCTCCAGGGTTTTGTCTCTAAATTAATACGCCTTTCCAATTATACGACTAATTTTTTCACTGACATACTGATGGAGGATTTTCTTTGCCCGCCAACAACGAAAGCACCTTAGTTATGGTCGGAAATTTCGACGAAGTTATAAGTTCCGCAAAATTTAACCGAATTTCAAATGCAATACTTTAAAACTCATGGTTTGGTCTAATATTAATATCGCATTTCCAGTCTAAAAATAATCTTTTCATTTAAAATTGATGAAAGTTTTGACAAAATTATTGAAGATATGTAAAATTTTGACGAAGTTATAAGTTCCTCAAAATTCAACCGATTATAAATGCAATACGTTAGAATCATGGTTTGGCCGCTAAAATTGGCTTATAAATTAATACTGCATTTCCACTTTATGACGTAATTTTTACTCTAAATTCATGAAAAATTTCTTCTTAAAAAAATTAAAAAGTCTGAACTTTCCGAAATCATCAACTTCCTCAAAATTCAACCGATTTGCAAATGCAATACCTTAAAAGTCATGGTTTGACTTCTAAATTTATACTACATTTCTAGTTTAAAACTAATTTTTTCATTAAAAATTGATGAAAAAATTCTCTTTTAGCCTTTCGCCTCATACGACAAGCAGTGAATACTGTGGAGGATTTTCTGCTGCCCGCCAACCACACTAAAACTATGCAGAAAGCAGCTGGAAGCGTTTATTATTATTATTGGACGTAGATGTACTAACGGACAGTGCATGCAAGGTGCCGCGCGGACTACGAATCGCAGTTCAAAAGGATACTCTTTTCACTTTAACCGAACAACTTTTCGAAGATTTGAAGATTACAGCCATGTTGTAGAACAATTCCTAGAGAGCCAATAACAAAGAAGACTTCTCTGAGCCCATTGATGAACATGTCCAAGTCTTTTTAAGGGCCACGTCGCCCAATTCAATGCTTCTCTGTGTCTGTTGCATCTGTGATTCTCACCCATGATTCTTAACGCTGATAACAGGATGATGCATTTGGCAGCTTACCTGTAAAGAGCAAGAAAGGTTGAAAGATTGCATAAGTGAAAAGCTGCATAAAGTCGTGTTTCTCGCCGAGTGTTTAATTTAGATGTTATTGTGCAAAGTCACACTCGATTCGCGCAAAAATGCGCAAAGTGAAAATATTTCAACAATTTTCAGCAAGTTTCAATGGCCTTCTCGCTTGTTGTTATTGTTGTTGCTTGTTGCTATTGTTGGGCTGTGCAGTTCACCGCGTAATTTGCATGCCGAACGCAAGAAACAATAAGCAACAAAACAAAAACAAAAAGAAATGCAACTAATAAGCAACAACAAGACTAACAATAATAATAATAACCACATAGAGCAGCAGCAAAGTTTAGTGAACTTTACGCTCTTTTTTTTTTGGTTTTTTCTGTTCGTTTTTCCTTGATGAAAGTGAAAAATGATGTCACAAGAAAAACATTACTCTGCAGTTCTCACTAGAAAGTTTGTCGCTTCCCAAAAAAATAAATAACATGATTTGCCAATAATGTTGTTAGTTGATTCAATGTTTAATTCAGCAGTACGAAACGAAAAGCAAAGTCGTGAGTTGCATTTGACACGTTTTCCATCATTAAAAATTATGATTATTATGATAATCAAATGTCATTACAACACACGACATCCCATCACGTGTGTGTGTGTGTGACACATTGCCAAAAAAAAAGAGATAATAAACCCGTAAAAAGAAAAGAAATATATAAATAATTAACTCAAGCTTTGTGTGTGTGAGTGTGTTAGCCCAGTTATTAGGCATGCAAGCCAGAGTGCGAGTTTAATTAATACCTCAAGTTGGCTTTAATTAGAGAGATATAAAAGAGAAGTGTATAGCTTGGCAACTACTTATACAACAACAACAACAACAGCAACAACAACAACTTGCTGCGAAGGCGGAAATGCGGCGCTTAGTCACAAAAGACATTTTGTGTTGACGCATGCAAATGAACGGCGGCTTGAATAATGTGGCAGAGCCATGGCCGCAAACAATGCAGCACGACAAGCGAATAGCACTGAGAGAAATATCTGATAACTATATTATATAACTATATTAAGTATACGTCTTAGAGATCTATTGCTTTTGATCATGTTTTTCACTTCAGCTTGTCTACCTACTTTTTCTCTCAGTACAAGCCGAAGCGTCAATAGCACTGAGAGAAATATTTGATAACTATATTAAGTATACGTCTTTTGCTTTAGATTATGTTTTCCATTTCCCCACTTCTGCTTCTCTTTCGTATGCTAGCTACTTTTTCTCTCAGTGCAAGCCGAAGCGTCAATAGCACTGAGAGAAATATCTGATTCTCAAAATTATAACCATATGAAGTATACGTCTTAGAGATACTTTCTTTTGATCATGTTTTTCACTTCTTCACTTTCGTATGCTAGCTACTTTTATTAAGTATACGTCTTAGAAATCCTTTGCTTTTGATCATGCTGCACTTCAGCTTGTCTTTTGTATGCCTACCTACTTTTTCTCTCAGTGCATGCACGCGTTCAAAACGCTTAATAAATAAAGCAAAAATAAAGTTTTAAATGGCCGGCAACTAGCACTTAACTCAGCTGATGACGCTGACACAACAAGACTGATAATACTGCTGCTGTTCATGATCATCATCATGATGATGATGATGATTATAATCATTATGAGGTTCAATAAACTTGGCAGGTGGACAAAACAGTGGCCATTAGCCAGAGGCTAGCGCAACGCGAAGCTCTTTAACCAGCCAAGCGACCAGCCCAAGCACTTTGCTTATTAAAGTACAGCAACAACAAACACAACCAACAACAAAAAACCAACAACAACAACAAACAACAGCAAAAGCGTTGTACATCAGGCGAAAATTTATTATGATGATGTTGTGTGCATAAACCAACAACAACAACAACACTACGTGGGCAGCCAACAATAAGGAAAATTTATTATCGCTGCGGCATCGAACGGTTTTGACTTGAAAGTTTCTAGCCATGGCCAAAACGGAAGGGCCAACAACAAACAATGAACAAAATGCAATTGTAATTCCCTTTTTATGTTTATTGTTGTTGTTGCTGTGTTCCGCTTGAGCCACAACCCTTTTTTTTTTCTCTCTCTGTGAGGTGTCGCATGGCCATCATTATTATTATTATCATGGGATGAATGCACAACCATATAGCATAACTCCGGAGAAGATCTAACCACAACAAACAACGATTGAACTGCCGACAAAAATTGCAGCTGTAGCTGCCCAAGTTGACAACATGACAAACTGACAATATTTATTGAAGTGTAGGCTCATAATGCAAGGCGACAAACACGAGTTACAATCAACTCTATCAAGTTAAACTAAGAGCAGCTTAAGGTTAGCCTTTAGAAAAGGTTTAAGATCAATGAACTCGATGTCAAAAGAAATTAAATTCCTAATCGCTGTTGAATTAATTGGATTTTAGATATAGGAAACAACACTTTTGATGAACAAAGAAACTCCAGAACTGAACGTTTTTGATGAATTAATTGGATTTTAGAGCTAGGAAACAATTCTTTTTATGAACAAAGAAACTCCAGAACTGAACGTTTTTGTGAAGTCAAACCATTTTGGAATATAATATATAATAAATAATAATTATATATAATATTCGCACAATATGGCAAGATTCAAGTGTTTAATACTTGTTACCAATAACTAAACAAAAGCATATTGCAATCAGTATATAGATTGTTGCTATCACACTTAGTATTTCTCGGAACACTATCTTCTTGTGCCGAGTTTGTTTCCTGGCCTTGGTTTCGAGGTTAGGAACAAGTAAGAAGGCTGGAGTCGAGAAATTACGACTAGAACATACCCTGAACCATATACTTAGCGTCTTAGAGCCTCGTATCCTACGTTACGTCAAGTTGCAAGTATATATGTGTGTGTGTACGCATATACTACATACATTACTTAACTTCAATGCTCCATATCTCCGGTGTTTCTCAAACGATTTCAATAAAATTTTCACAGATTGTCAGTATTTCGTATAATGTTTCAAACGCCCTTTAAAAGTTTTCCAAATTCAAGATTTTTTTGTTATCGATAACATGTGTATATCGGAAACAGAAAGAGTTATCGAAAATTTGAAACAAACTTGTATGCCCAGAGATTAGGGACTATGGCTAAATCGATAATTCAGAATTTTGTTGTTATCGATCACAGTGTATATCGGAAACGGGAAGAGTTATCGAAAATAAAATTTCACAGATTGTCATTATTTCGTCTAATGTTTCAAACTGCATAATAAAGATTTCTGAATTCAAGATTTTGTTGTTATCGATAACATGTATATATCGGAAACGGGAAGAGTTATCGAAAATTTAAAACAAACTTGTTCTGCCCAAGGATTAGGCGAGCTTATGTTCCAAATCTTAAGGCCTCTAGCTCTTATAGTCTCTGAGCTCAACGTGTTCATATATACAGACGGACATATCGATATATATTTATCGACTATATCGACTCCACTGTTGTTGCTAATCAAGAATATATATACTTTATGGAGTCGGAGATGCTTCCTTCTGCCTGTTACATACTTGTGCACAAAACCCTTATACCCTTTTTAAGCATATTCCATGGGTTCAGGGCATAAATATGATTAGTTAGTTTTCGCCCTTGTATATTGTGTACCTAAGGCGCCATGATTACATCTAGCTTATCTTGCCTGTTGAGATAACCTCATCTTAAACAAATTTACAACGCCCACTGTTAACTTAAATATAGTATTACTTCTACATTTAAGGCACAGCAACAAAGACTTAAAGAGAGAGAGAAAAATTTATGGAAAAAAAATTATATGTCTAGCGAAAAAAAAACATACACTGTGGTTAACATTATAAACGGGCGAATGAACAGCAACCACAACAGCAACCACAACAGCAACAACAGCAACCTCAACAGCAACAACAACAGCAACAACAGCAACAACAACAGCAACAGCCAGTCAAAGTGCTGTCTGTCTGTTTGGTTCGGTTTGGTTGGGTTGGGTTTGGCTTGGTTTGTAACCTCCATTGAAGGGCGCATAAAATATATGCGAAACAAGTAAGAAGGCTCTAGTCGAGAATCCGACTAGACTATACCTGAACCCTATACTTTACGCATACAGTCAGTGCTTGCAAGTATGTGTGAGTGTACAGCATACTTGACTTAACTTCAATGTTCCATATCTCCAGTGTTTCTCAACCGATTTCAATAAAATTTTCACAGATTGTCATTATTTAGTCTAATCTTTCAAACTGCATCAAAAAGTTTTCCAAAATGAAGATTTTGTTGTTATCGCTATTATGCGTATATCGGAAACGGGAAGAGTTATCGAAAATCTAAAACAAACTTGTACTGCCTAGGGATTAGGCGAGCTTATGTACCAAATCTGGAGTCTCTAGCTCATATAGTCTCTGAGATCGACGCTTTCATATATACAGACGGACATATCGATATATCTATCGACTATCGATAGACTCCACTGTTGATGCTGATCAAGAATATGTATACTTTATGGGTTCGGAGATGCTTCCTTCTGCCTGTTACATACTTTTGCACAAAACCATTATACCCTTTTTACCCATTTTCAATGGGTTAAGGGTATAAAAACAAGCCTTGGCTGGTTGTAAAGATATCTATTTATATATATATATATATGCAGCTGGAACAGCTGACCGCACACAACAACAACAACAACAGCACAAAAAGTGCGAGTGTATGTGTGTATAAATATATATGTGAGTACGTGACAGAGAGTCATTAAAAAGCGCTTTATATGCAGCATAATGAGTTTTGATTGCCATATTGCTTATTTGGAGCATTATTAAAGTTTCATTAAGACATGCTAAATGGACTTTCGAAAGTATACCCCCAATCCCCCTCCCCTCCCTCCCCACCCCTTTCGCAACAACACTCCAAGTTTGAGTTCGAGTTCGCAATTCACAATTCCAAGTCTCAGTCTGAGTTATAGTCAAAGTCAAAGTCAAGTGATTGACGCGTCTCTCTTGCCATCTCTCTCGCTCATATTTAGTTAGCCAAATGCGTAGTGGAAATTAACGGTCAACACTTTCGCTGGCCAGGCTTTCAAAGTGCGGCTGGCATTTCTTTCTTTTCAATTACGATTTTGAGGAAAAAAAATATCTGCGCTAAGCAGCTGTAGAAAAAAAAACAACCAGAAAAAAATTCGCAGCTGATATATTAATTTCATTACGGTTAATATTTTCATTAGCCAACTTTCTGATCTCCAACGAACGATAGCCGCTAGGCGTCGTCAGCTCCCCCTCACCCTTTGTCGCTTTCGTGACAGCTGGCTGAGATAGTGTGATTTAATTGTCAGCTATACGAAAAGATTTGAAACGAAATGAAAGGATTTCAGCGATTGCAAAGTGAGAAAGCAAAAATAAACTTACACGGAAACTACAATAAAGTTCAATTTATCTCAAAATAAATACAAAAAAACTTTTGTAATGAGTTTTTTCATATATTTATACCTCAAATGCGTCTTTAATAATTTCCAAATATCAAAAAATTATTATTTTTATCTCACCTTAAGGGTTATATGGAAACTACAATAAAATTGAATTTATCTCAAAATAAATACAAAAAAACTTTGAAATTTGTTATTTCATATATTAGTAACTGATATTCGCCTTTAATAATTTCCAAATATCAAAAAATTATTATTTTCCCCTCACCTTAAGGGTTATACGGAAACTACAATAAAGTTGAATTTATATCAAAATAAATACAAAAAACTTTTGTAATGAGTTTTTTCATATATTTATACCTCAAATGCGTCTTTAATAATTTCCAAATATCAAAGAATTATTATTTTTATCTCACCTTAAGGGTTATATGGAAACTACAATAAAATTGAATTTATCTCAAAATAAATACAAAAAAACTTTTGAAATTTGTTATTTCATATATTAGTAACTGATATTCGCCTTTAATAATTTCCAAATATCAAAAAATTATTATTTTCCCTCACCTTAAGGGTTATATACAATAAAGTTGAATTTATCTTAAAATAAATATAAAAAAACTTTTGTAATGATTTTTCATATATTTATAGCTCAAATGCGTCTTTAGTAATTTCCAAATATAGAAAATTATTATTTTTCCCTCTCACCTTAAGGGTTATACGGAAACTACAATAAAGTTGCATTTATCTCAAAATAAATACAAAAAATACTTTGAAATTGGTTTTTTCATATATTTATAGCTCAAAATAACTACAATAAAGTTCAATTTATCTTAAAATAGATATAAAAAAAACTTTTGTAATGAGTTTTTTCATATATTTATACCTCAAATGCGTCTTTATTAATTTCCAAATATCAGAGAATTATTATCTTTCCCCTCACCTTAAGGGTTATACGGAAACTACAATAAAGTTGCATTTATCTCAAAATAAATACAAAAAAATATTTGCAATGGGTTTTTTCATATATTTATAGCTCAAATTCGCCTTTAATAATATCCAAATGTAAGAGAACTATTTTTTCCCCTCACCTTAAGGGTTATACGGAAACTACAATAAAGTTCAATTTATCTCAAAATAAATTTAAAAAAAACTTTGAAATTGGTTTTTTCATATATTAGTAACTGATATTCGACTTTAATAATTTCCAAATATCAAAGAATTATTATTTTTCCTCTCACCTTAAGGGTTATACGGAAATTACAATAAAGTTGAATTTATCTTAAAATAAATACAAAAAATATTTGCAATGGGTTTTTTCATATATTTATAGCTCAAATTCGCCTTTAATAATATCCAAATCTAAAAGAACTATTATTTTTCCTCTCACCTTAAGGGAAACTACAATAAAGTTAAATTTATCTTAAAATAAATACAAAAAATACTTTGAAATTGGTTTTTTCATATATTAGTAACTGATATTCGACTTTAATAATATCCAAATCTAAGAGAACTATTATTTTTCCTCTCACCTTAAGGGAAACTACAATAAAGTTCAATTTATCTCAAAATAAATACAAAAAAACTTTTGTAATGAGTTTTTTCATATATCTATACCTCAAATTCGTCTTTAATAATTTCCAAATATCAAAAAATTTTACTTTTCCTCTCACTATAAGGGTTATTGTCGTTTTCTAAGTCTTAGATGCTCCAAGATCTTGTAAGATCCAAGCACAAAACACATGAGAAGTTCTTTCTCTCTGTGTAGCTGCTGTCGAAATCATTTTTAGATGGCTTGAACCGCTAATTAAAGAGTGCGTTCAAGATTGGGCCAACCACATAAAGTACACACATCAAAAGGCCGAAAAGCCCGACGAGTTGAAGCTATCTTTAGTTGGGTTATACAATTGAAGGCATGACGTAAGCAGAAACTCGCATATGTGTACAATTTTTGAATTCAGAGCGAGGCGTGAGTTACGGGGGGAGGGAAGGTAGGGAGGTGTAGTGAAACCCATTTCGATGCGAGCTTAGTTCCGGCATAATTTAGCACCAATTTGTGTGTTTGCTTTTCACTTGGGCTAATGGCGCAACGACCAACAAAAGCCAACGCTAAAAAGGTCATGGTAAAATTGGTAAGAAATTGAAATCGAAATTGGCGGCACTTATTTGCCACAAAGTCAACTCAGCCCCCCTCCCCGTTTTGAAACCGCGAAAGTCAACTCGAACTAACTGAAACTGCAATTGCAATTGCAGCAGTTATATCTATTGTGAATAGTATCGGCTAGATACAAACTTGCCGAAAAACAGAAACGGAAAACCAACAAAACCACAAGCAGCCAAAATAAATCGACACCACTAAACACACACCTTACCATACCCATTACCCTACCCATTACCCTACCCATTACCCTACCCCTTACCATTCCCCTTACCATACCTCTTACCATAACCCTTACCATATCCATTACCATACCCCTTACTCTACCGCTTACTATACCCCTTACCCTACACCTTACCATACCCCTTACCCTACCCCTTACCGTACCCCTTACCGTACCCCTTACCATACACCTTACCCTACCCCTTACCATACCCTTTACCTTACCCCTTACCATACCCCTTACCCTACCCCTTACCATACCCCTTACCCTACCCCTTACCATACCCCTTACCATACCCATTACCATACCCTTTACTCTACACCTTACCATACCCCTTACTCTACACCTTACCATACTCCTTACCATACCCCTTACCCTATCCCTTAACCTTCCCCTTACCATACCCCTTACCACACCCATTACCATACCCATTACCATACCATACCCTAACTATACCCATAACTATACCCATAACTATACCCATAACTATACCCCTTACCCTACCCCTTACCATACCCCTTACCATACCTCTTTCCCTTCTCCTTACCCTACCCCTTATCATACCCATTACCATACCCATTACCCTACCTATTACCTTTCCCTTCCTTCTCAGCACAACTTGGTTAGTGGAAAGGTTCGGGTGAAGGCCACAAATGTAAAAGCTGTTTTCCTCTATTTCTGTTTTGTTTTTGGTCTTTCCTAACTCATTGTTTTTTTGGCACCGCCCCACAGCTAATTAGGGCGCCTAAGCATTAAGCTCTTGCCCATTTCAAAGCTCCATCTAATTGGCTCGATGCATGCGCCAAAGCAAACACTCTTTTGAACTGGGGATAAGTACAGTATATCTTTGTATTTGAATGCATAAGTCTGTGGTTAAGACTGGACGAGTGGCTAACATATCGTTAACATATCGCATGACACATGCCAGACACCAACAAGATTTTCCACCTGTTCAATCTGTATTTTGTTTTCATTTCTGTCAACATGTGTCAGCTGACAACTGAAAGCAAAAGCAAAAAGCCAAGTGGCAGGCTCAACAATCAGATATACCAGGAAACAGCAAAGAGTGACAGAATGGGAGAAAGAGAGCTAGAGAGGGAAGGAGATAGAGCCTAACAGCTGTAGCTAAACAAAGCTGCAAAAAGAGATTTGTTCAGGAATTTTAGGAAATACTTAAAGATATTATTTTTATTTTATACTTTGTATAATGAATATTATATATATAATGAAAGTCAGTCAAAGTTATTTTTAAACACTAAACAAATCAATAAATGTATTAAAACCCAAGCAATATAGGTAATATTATATACATTAAGTATACGCACAAGAAAAACAACACAAGACAGCAGCAAAAGAATTCTTGTTTTTTTTCTTATTTCTTTTTTTTGCAAACTGACTTTGAGCTTGAGTATGACAATTCAATTAGATGTTTTAGTTTGCAGCTGAACGAGATATAGAAACCAAACTGAAGGGATTAATGGGATGAAGAGATCGTAAGGCAGCGGTCGGGCAACTTTTCTAATCATTACCCCAAAATATTTTTGTGGAACTGATATTACCCGATTTCCAAAAAAAAATAAAAAAAAAAAATAAATAAAAAAAAAATATAAAAATAAAAAAAAATAAAATACAAAAAAAAGAAATAAAAAAAATAAAAAGAAATAAAAAAAAAATAAAAAAATATAAAAAAAATAAAAAATAAAATAAAAAATAAAATAAAAAATATAATAAAATAGACAATAAATATAAATAGCAAAAGAAAGGCGTGTGAAGGTATCTAATACATTAAGTATACGCACAACACAAACAACACAAGATTATATGTTGATATAAGTAGATTAGTTGGTAAAAAAAACTTTAAAAGAGTGAGAGAAATGTTGAGGCAAGATATTCCTGCATTGATTCGAACTAATCAAGTTCTATAGATTCTCTCTCTATCAATTGAATTAAGCTGTTATCGCTAAGCATTCTCTAATATCTAATACATTAAGTATACGCACAACCAAAAGAACACGAGATTATATATTGATATAAGTAGATTACTTGGTAAAGAGTGACAGAAATGTTGAGGAAAGATTGCAGTACTGTATTGATTCGAACTAAACAAGTTTCCTATAGTTTCATAGATTCTCTCTCTATCAATTGAATTAAGCTGCTATCGCTAAGCATTCTCTAATATCTAATACATTAAGTATACGCACAAGAAAAACAACACAAGATTATATTGTTGATATAAGTATATTACTTGGTAAAGAGTGACAGAAATGTTGAGGCAAGATTGCAGTTCTGTATTGATTTGAACTAATCAAGTTCCATACATTCTTGCTCTATCAATTGAATTAAGCTGTTATCGCTAAGCATTCTCCCTGTGCTACTAAAAGTAAAATACTTTCAATCGATATGGCTAAGTGGCTTAAAGGCTTAGCTTTAACTAACACAATCTAAAAAGCCCTTGAATCACGCTACCACTTTATTATTATTATTATTATTTTATTATTATTTTATTATTATTTTATTATTATTTTATTATTTTATTATTATTTTATTATTATTTTATTATTATTTTATTATTATTTTATTATTATTTTATTATTATTTTATTATTATTTTATTATTATTTTATTATTATTTTATTATTTTATTATTATTTTCAAGTATTTAAACTTGACACTGTTTCTGGCTTGACAATCTTTTGGGCTTCTAATCTGTCTCACGATTTGCTACCTTTGCGACAGTTGACGAAACAAATGTTGTAGCAATTATTTATTTATTTTTTTTTTTGGCAAGCTCCGAAATCATTATAACAACAACAACAACAGCTAACTAAGAGGCCAAAAACGAGTAATGACCAGGCAAATAAGTTGTTGTTGATGTTGCTTAGCTGTTTCGTACTTGGCCCAAGGTTCATGGCTTTATTAAATGGCTTTTGCCACACGACGCTGCAAAGACGAAAGAGGAGGGTAGATGGAGGGGGGTTTTTGGTAAACGATTGCCAGCTGTGGCCCTTAACACTGAAAAGCGCGCGCAATTTGTTAGCCAAAACGTTTTTCCCAAGTCTCTCGAATGAAGCCAAATACAGATATCAAAAAGCAATTGAACATCATTTCGCGTCAAGGTTGAAACCTTCTTCTTCTTCATTTATAAACGTTGTGTTCTTGAGAACTTTAGTAGACTTTTGTAATAATCCAATCTAAGGCCAGCGGCTGCTGCTAATTTGAGAAACTCTTGAGTCATGTTACAGCAATAAATCATGCTGTGAAAAAAACTGAAAATAATATTTAAGCAATTTTTAGAAAGTAAGCAACAACATCAAAGCTAAAT
>JAWNNV010001212.1:0-102500 GCA_035044485.1 Scaptomyza reducta | reverse complement strand
GGAACACTTATATATATATACTTTAAGGACTCTTGAGCCTTTCATTTCATGCGTTACATGCTTCTCGTCAGCACGACACTAACCTAAGGCAAAGGGTATTTAAGTGAAGTAAAAAAACAAACCCAAAAAAAAAAGAAGAAAAAGGCAACTTTGTTTTTTTTTGTTGTTGCCAGTTTGGATGCTGTTGCTTCTGTTGTGGTTGACGTTGCTCTTGCTGCTGCTGCTGCTTGTTGTTGTTGTTGTTGTTGGCCACGTTTAACGACGATGACCTTGGCTGGCAACTTGTTGCATCTGCTGCCTGCCTCGCGACAGCTGCACAGCAGGCTAAAAACTCTCAGAGACACCTGAGACGCAACAACAACAGCAGCAGCAGCAAAAACTTCGTCGAGACGACACGCATAGAGAATCATTTCCCAGCTACCAACCCCTACCCTCCCGCCCCTCCCTCTCCAACAACTTTTTATACCCTGAACCCATTGAAAATGGTTAAAAAGGGTATAGTGGTTTTGTGCTAAAGTATGTAACAGGCAGAAGGAAGCATCTCCGAACCCATAAAGTATATATGTTCTTGATCAGCATCAACAGTGGAGTCAATCGATAGTCGATATATATATCGATATGTCCGTCTGTATGTATGAATGAGCTAGAGACTCTAGATTTGGTACATAAGCTTGCCTAATCCCTAGGGAGTACAAGTTTGTTTCGAATTTTCGATAACTCTTCCCTTTTCCGATATACACATGTGATCGATAACAACAATATCTTGAATTTGGAAAACTTTTTGATGCAGTTTGAAAGATTAGACGAAATAATGACAAGCTGGGAAATTTTTATCGAAATCGGTTGAGAAACACCGGAGATATGGAGCATTGCAGTTAAGTCATACTCACACACACTCACACATACTTGCAAGCACTGACTGTACGCGTTAACTATATAGTTCAGGGTATAATCTAGTCGGGATTTCTCGACTCGAGTCTTCTTACTTGTTTTTTATCCAGTTTAAACCCACCCGCTGTCTGTGGCATTTAGCCATGACGTCTTTTGGCTTTTCAGCGCATTTTCTCAAGCGCATTTATACGGTAAATTTAGGTCGTTGTTATCGTTGTTGTTGTTATCGTTGTTGTTGTTGTTGTTATCGTCGTTGTTGTTGTTGTTATCGTCTGCAACTTGTTTACACCGCAACGCCAATAACTTGACTAAATATAGCCAAAGCGACAAGTTTTTCATGCAGCTTGCTTTTGGTTTTCCTGGCCAAAATGTGCAAAGCATTAGCATCGAACATTCAACAAACATTCAACAAACATTCATGTGTGTCTCTGTGTGTTTGTGTGTGTGAAAATTACTCATACGCCAGCGTGGCAGAAGCCACATCCGTTGGGGAAGTTAGTTAGAGACGAGCTCTTATAGCCGGATTGTGCGGATTTGTCTTATTTGGGGCATGACACAAATTTGGCCAGCTCAAGCAGACAACATTGAAGTTGAAGTTGTTGTTGAACGTTGCTGGTGTTGTTGCTGTTGCTGGTGTTGCTGGTGTTGTTCGTTTTCTTTTAAGCAATTTAACAATTAAAAACACGCGCTCCTTCGGTTTGGTTTGCCCGTCATTAACTCGTTAATCCACGCGAATATAATTTATTATAATTGCGCATATTTCTAACAATTCGCAAACAACAACAACTACAACAACAACAACCAACAACAACCAACAACAACAACAACCAACAACACACCAGCAACAACAACCAACAACCAAACAACAACAACAACAAAGTGTGGCCAAGCTTTATGAGTCTGTTTTAGGCCACGCCTCGTTGCCCAATTCAATGCCCGATGTTCTCGATTCTTACCCAACAAACAGTTAACAACTTCATCAAGCTTACCTGCAAAGAGAGAAGAGGAAGAACAAATTGCATAAGTCGGTTGTATTTGGAATCATCTTTTTATATATATTTGAACCCATTGAAAATGGTTAAAAAGGGTATAATGGTTTAGTGCAAAAGTATGTAACAGGGAGAAGGAAGCATCTCCGACCCCATAAAGTATATATATTCTTGATCAGCATCAACAGCCGAGTCAATCGATATATATCGATATGTCTGTCTGTATGTATGAATGAGCCTGAGACTCCAGATTTGGCACATAAGCTCGCCTAATGCCTAGGCAGTACAAGTTTTTTTCAAATTTTCGATAACTTTTCCCGTTTCCGATATACACATGTTATCGATAACAACAAAATCTTGAATTATCGATATAGTCTATATAGCCATAGTCCCTCATCCCTAGGCAGTATACGTTTGTTTCAAAATTTCGATAACTCTTCCCGTTTTCGATATACACATGTTATCGATAACAACAAAATCTTGAATTTGGAAAACTTTGAAATGCAGTTTGGAAGATTAGACGAAATAATGACAATCTGTTAAAATTTTATTGAAATCGGTAGAGAAACACTGGAGATAGGGAATATTGAAGTTAAGTCAGGTATGCTCTATACACATACACACACATACTTGCAAGCACTGACTGTACGTGTTAAGTATAGGCTTCAGTGTATAGTTTAGTCGGGATTTCTCGACTGAAGCTATCTTACTTGTGAATACTTAATTATGTCACATTTCAAACTGCGTAAGTTGCGAGTATTTAAAGTTGTTAAGCTGTAATTGCCACTTACTTGAATATAGTTTAAGTCTAATTTGTTTTGGCGAAAACACAAAAGTCGCGAAAGATTTATGTTTTCAAGGTTTTCAATGCTTCAAGTTTGAGTCAAATGCCATTTGAATATTATATAGCTTAGCTTCTGCTCGGGTTCTATACTCCATACTTCTATACTCTCTCCCAAGCAAGCTACTTCTTCTGACATGATTCGTCGCACGCTTTGTTATACAAACATATTTGATTTGAGCAATTTGTTTGGGCAACTTTGGGTTAAGACACATGACAAGAAGACAAACATGGCCAACAACAATTGGCAGCAGAAACATCCCAAACAGAAAAGAGCCAGACAAGAGACGCAAAAAGCAACAAAACTCAAGCAGCCAACACTTTTGGCAATTGGCCAACGCGGCAGGGCAGGGCAGAGGAAAGGGGAGGGTAGGGAAGAGCAGGGCAGAGCAGAGGAGGGGAGGGCAGGGTTGGGGAGGGTTGGGTTGGGGTCATATATATAACAAAAGCCATGAGCTGTGCACATTTCAATTTGGCAACAGACTGAAACTGAGACTGAGATTATTGTATATGTTTGTTGTTGTTGCAACACGCGGGGCATGGATCATTAGCCAGACTGAATTTGTTATAGCGCCGTGCAACCAAAAGCAACAACAACAACAACAACAAAGCAAATGAGACTAATATACAAGTGTGTGAGTTCATATGTGTGTGAGTGTGTGTGTATTCATATGTGTGTGAGTGTGTGTATTCATATGTGTGTGTGTTCATTTGTGTGTGTTCATTTGTGTGTGTGTTCATTTGTTTGTCTGGAGAAAGTCGGAAGCGTGCCACCGTCACACGTAAGCCACAACAACAACAACAGAAGCAGCAGCAACAACAACAAAAGAGGCAGCAACAACAACAACAACAACAGCAACAGCAACAGCAACAACAACAACATAGCCAGAAGCAGCAGCAGCAGCAACAACAACAGTTGAAGAAGCAACCAATTTTGTGTAGTTGCAGCTTGCAGATTTCAAATTGCGGCTGAGTGCACTGAGAGAAAAATGTGCGCAACTTTATGATAGTGAAAAACTTAACTAAATTTTAGGTTAAATCATTTTTGCATTAAATCCTAACTTGATTTAGGAATAGACGATGCGAAAAGTCTTGCAACAAGTACAGAATCTCTTATATTGTGCATGTTAGTTGATTTCTCAACTATTTCTTTATGTTTCATTATCTTAAGAATCAAATAACAATATACTTTGCACATTTCTCTCAGTGTACAACACTATTTTTATACCCTGAACCCATTGAAAATGGTTAAAAAGGCTAAAAAGGGTATAATGGTTTGGTTCAAAAGTATGTAACAGGCAGAAGGAAGCATCTCCGAGCCCATTAAGTATATATATACTTGATCAGCATCAACAGCGGAGTCAATCGATAGTCGATATATATATCGATATGTCTGTCTGTATGTATGAATGAGCCTGAGACTCCAGATTCGGAACATAAGCTCGCCTAATCCCCAGGCAGTACAAGTTTGTTTTAAATTTTCGATAACTCTTCCCGTTTCCGATATACACATGTGATCGATAACAACAAAATCTTGAATTATCGATATAGTCGATATAGCCATAGTCCCTCATCCCTAGACAGTACAAGTTTGTTTTTAATTTTCGATAACTCTTTTCGTTTTCGATATACACATGTGATCGATAACAACAAAATCTTGAATTCAGAAATCTTTAAGATGCAGTTTGAAACATTAGACGAAATAATGACAATCTGTGAAAATTTTATTGAAATCGGTTGAGAAACACTGGAGATATGGAGTATTGAAATTAAATATGGAGTTCAGGGTATCGTCTAGTCGTTATTTCTCGACTAGAGCCTTCTTACTTGTTGTAGTTGCTGTGTTTATCAGAGCAGCAGAGCAACTTCAGCGCAATAAGCCAAGTAAGAGTTCAGTTCAGGCCAAAACACATTCGGAATCAAAAGTCCACACTCAAAAGCTTATCTTGACCAAACTGTCAAAGAGCCAAAATAAAAATGGGTTTAAATTTTCCATTGAGGGTGAGAAAATCGAATTTATAACATGCATGGCTATTAATTTCAAATACAAAAAACATATTAGTTATGCTTTTGTGATTTTTAATTAAAAATTTGTATTTTTCAATTAAACGTAAAATAAATAACAATAATTTGTCATGTGGCCAACACCTGTTGGCTAAAAGGGTTGGGTTCGGTTGGACGTTTGATATATATACGAGAGATAAATATAAAATGACGGAAAGAAAAGTGGGTGGAGTTATTTGTCCCACGCCCCGTTAAATGACGCTTTAATTGCGCTAACTGAACTGTTGCTGTGAAAAACAAACAAACAAAGAAGAAGAAGAAGAGTTTCGTTAAGAATAATGGGAAAATAATGCGGCTAATTATCATTAGTAAAGATTTTTCACTCTGTGAAGAGAGAAACTTTTGCCGGACAGAACGGAAAACAATTGTTACAAGTTGCAAGTTCTCAAAAAAAAAAAAATATAAAAAATATGGAAAAAATGAAAATTGAAAAATAAACGTTTTCCGGCTAAAACAACAACAAAATGGCCAAAACATCCATTAGTCGGAATAAAAAAACAACAAAAAGTGGCGAGAACAAAATAGAAAGCAGAAAAGAGTAAAGAGTAAAGAGTAAAGAGTAAAGAGAATTGAGAGCGTTGAGAAAGCTTCAAGAAACAAAAGAACTTAAAACAATTTGTACTCTCTCTCTCTCTCGCTCTCTCTCTCTTTCTCCCTCCCTCTATCTCTCCCTCTATCTCCCTCTCTCTTTCTCTCTCGCTCTCTCTTTTTGCGCAACCGCAAGTGGGTGTTGCATCTAGCTGTTGTTGTTGCAAGCTCCAGTTGCGAATGCGACCGCAAAACCTGAAACTGATTTCCAGCAAACGCATCTTTTCAGCTGTGACTGATTGGTGGAGAGCACGCGGTGGAGTTCACCGCGGGGGGGAAGAAAAGAAAACCACTAAAAGGTATTGACAACACTCACACACAAACACACACACACACACACATACACGCAATACACACTCAACAATCAAGCGTTAAATTGCATTTCATGTGGTTGATAATCAAATAAACTTTTATATATAAAGTTACGTTATTGGCCTATAAATAGTATGATTCACAATTAACTGTAATTTCACCCTTAAATAAGTCACAAAGCACATACAAATTATGCAATATTTGATAGCGCGGTACAGAGAAAGAGAGAAGAGAGAGAGAGAGAGAGAGAGAGAGAGAAAGAGACAGAGAGAGACAGACATATAGATATATATATATATATAATATAATAATATACATATATATATATAGAGACAGCGAGAAATAGAGAGAGAGGGACAGAGAAAGATAGAGACAGATAAAGATAGAGTGATATAAAGATAGACAAAGAGATATAGATAGCGATAAAGAAAGAGACAGAGAAGGAAATAGAGAGAGAAAGATACATATAGAGAGCGATGTAGAGATAGAAAGACAGAGAGAGAGAGAGAGGTAAATATACAGAGAGGAAGATAGAGAAAGAGGTAGAGAGAGAGAGAGAGAGACAGAGACAGGGAGAGACAGAGACAGAGAGAGAAAGAGACAGAGACAGCTAGTGAGACAGAGAGAGAGAGGGAGAGAGAGACTAGAAGTTGAGGTTAGGTTCGCATTATGGATTGTGAAACATAACAGTTGTGAGCAGAGTTATTTTACTATATCTTAGGTAAATAAAGCTAACTTGGTTCAAATTTATGTCAAAAGGGGTTTGGTTATTGTATAGTAATAAGATATGATAGCAGATGGATTTTGTTAATAATTTATAAATCTTATTAATATCCATGACACTTCCCATTTGATGATAAAACTGTTCTTGGGTTAACTAGCTAGTTTGAGGTATTTGTATATATCTAGACTCTTGAATAAGAAATAGTATAACGAAAGTCTGTCTTCTGATTGAATAATATGCCCATTATAATGATATAATATGATTATGATAGTATGATTATGATATAGTATGATTAAATCGTAAAAAATATCATTATGAATAACGCAGTTTACGATAAAAGCCTTCTATTTGCCATTTTAATGCTTGTAAAAGATTATTCCCAAAATATTTCCATTGAAAACCTTCAACTAAAACAATATTCTTTAGATATATTCTTTAGATTTATATATTCTACTAGAATAATATTCTTTAGATATATATATTCTACTAGAATAATATTCTTTCGATATATTCTTTAAATATATATATTCTACTAGAATAATATGCTTTAGATATATTCTGTAGATATATATATTCTACTAGAATAATATTCTTTAGATATATTCTTTAGATATATTCTTTAGATATATTCTTTAGATATATATATTCTACTAGAATAATATTCTTTAAATATATATATTCTACTAGAATAATATTCTTTAGATATATTCTTTAGATATATATATTCTACTAGAATAATATTCTTTAGATATATTCTTTAGATATATATATTCTACTAGAATAATATTCTTTAGATATTTCAATTAACACTTTTGTATAAATCTCATATACTTTAGGTATTAACATTAAAAATTATATACAGTTTAAGTTTCATTTCTTTAAGTGATTTCAAAATCGCTAGATTTGTCCGCTTTTCCTGCACAAAGAATTTATTCCTTTTCTCTTTCCGCTCTTTTGACAAAAATCAATATATATATTTCCATTAACAGTTTTGCATGAAACTCATATTCTTTAGATATTAACATTAAAAATCATCTTATTTTGGGTTTCATCGCTTTAAGTGGTTTTTAAATCGCTAGTTTTGTAGCTTTTGACAAAAATTCATATATATATTTCCATTAAAACTTTTGTATTAATTGCATATTCTTTAGAAAATCATCTTATTTTAAGTTGCATCTCTTTAAGTTTCAAAATCGCTAGTTTTGTCCGATTTTCCTGCACAAAGAACTTATCCCTTTTCTCTCCCTTTTCCTTTCCGTTCTTTTGACAAAACTCAATATATATATTTCCATTAACTCTTTTGTGTCAAACTCACATTCTTTAGATATTAGCATTAAAAATCATATAAATTTGTGTTTCATTTCTTTAAGTGGTTTCAAAATCGCTAGATTTGTTCGATTTTCCTCCAAGTCGCTTTTCTCTTTCCTCTCTCTTGACAAATGCAGAATATTTGCAATATTTTCATAGTTATTCGCAATGTGCTTAGAACAACTCTTAATACCTTGTTCTATATACGAACGATTGAGAAAGAACCGCTAATAAAGTCGGGCGTACCAGTTCACAGAGTTAAACTAGCTGAAGCGATTTCTCACCAACTATTTAAGCCTCTAAGAAATGTGATGTTAGAGCAATCATGAACTCAATTAAGTCAACTAAGTGCTGCTTTCGATTGCAGTTGTAAGCTAAGGTAAAGAGCGAATTGCGTTGATGGGCTGCTAATGTGCTAATTAAGCTGCATGCCCCGATTGTTGCATGCCCCGATTGCAGCTTGCAGCGGCAACTGATGATCTGGTTATTAATTTTCTCTTTCATTGTTCTGCGGCAACTTCTGCTCGTTGCACGTTTGCTTCACAGATGCGTAAAGACGCATTAAATTGCCGCCAATTGTGGCATGTATCTATGAGATACACACGCGGCATGCAGCTCTCCCTCTCTCTCTCTCTTTCTTTCTTTCTGGCAATTAAAAGTGTGAATTTCATGCCATAAAACAGTTGCAACATGTGGCTTGCTGCGCTTGTTGTTGTTGCTTGTCGCTTTTTTTTCGGGTGAAAGTTTGTTCTATACAGTCTCAGTTGCTGTTGTTGTTGTTGTTGTTGCGGCAGCTGCGCATTTGTTACAGATTTTTCTTGGCTTGCTGGAAAAAGTGACAGCTTCATGTGGCTTGCGTTTTTTTTTTCGGTTTTCGGTTTTCGGTTTTGGTTTGTGGTTTTAGTGTGTCAGCTGCGCTGTTGAAAACTTGAAAAAATTTCCAGCCATAATTAGCTCAAAGTCATATCTTATCATGCCAAAATAATTCACACACACACGATCAGAATATGTGAACAATGGCAATATAGAAAGTTTAATCGCATGTCTTCAAAGTGTATTTCTATTAATAACTTATTGTACTAAACAGATTTGTGCTGTACTTTGACCTTAAATATTTTAAATCAATTAATCCATTTTTTTTCTGAATTTTTATCATCATTTTAGAAGTTTAAAAAATACTCGAGAGTAGAAGAAAATCATCATATATATTTATATATATTTTTGAATATTTTTTAATGAAGTTAAAGAGTATTTCACTTCATATTTTGTGTTTTTTTATTTATATATTTTTTTGCATATTTTTTTAAGCAAGCGAAAGAGTATTTAACTTCGTATAATCATATTTTGTGACTTTATTTTTATTTATATATATTTTTGAATATTTTTTAATCCATCTTAAGGAGTATTTCAGTTCGTATTATCATATTTTATATATATTTTTTTAAATATTTTTTTAATCAAGCTAAAGAGTATTTAGCTTCGTATTATCTCATTTTGTGACTTTATTTTTATATATATATATTTTTTTTTTTGATTATTTATTAATCAAGTTGAAGAGTATTGCACTTCGTATTATGATATGTAAGACTTCTATTTTATTTATATATTTTATTGAATATTTTTTAATAAAGTTGAAGAGTATTTCAGTTCGTATTATCATATTTTCTGACCAAAAACTCAATCTTAGTGTTAATCTACATTCAATTTACTATCATTTGGCGTAAAAATAAGTTCGCTAGGTCTTACCATTCAGGCTGTGCATTGATAGCAGTCAGTCAGTCAGTCAGTATAAAGAGTTACAGAGTATCTTAAAGTCTAGCACACTCTACTGACGTGTTGCCATTATTATATTTGCTTTATCTTGCTTAACAAACAAACAACTTAATTTCACAATAATTGCCCATCCAAATTGAAAAGAAGAAGAAAAAAAACCGAAAAATTCAAGCAAAAGCGTCAACTGCAGCTAAAATCGAAAGCCGAAAGTGCAAACATTCAACACGGGTGGCAACAACAGCTGCCCAACAGACAGCTAGCTAAGGGGGAGAGGGAGTGTAGGGAGGAGGGAAGAGTAGAGGGGAGGAGGGAGGAGGAGGTGTGGGTGGTAAGTGCCTTCTATTTGCATGGCGCAGGTGAAAAGTCTTTGGGACAAGCCAAAACAAACTTTGCATCTGTTTTGGGTCTCGGCTTTTTATACCGTAAAACCATGGAAAATGGGTAAAAAGGGTATAAGGGTTTTGTGCAAGAGTATGTAACAGGGAGAAGGAAGCATCTCCGAACCCATAAAGTATATATATTCTTGATCAGCATCAACAGTGGAGTCAATCGATAGTCTATATATATATCGATATGTCCGTCTGTATGTATGAAAGCGTCGATCTCAGAGACTATAAGAGCTAGACACTCCAGATTTGGTACATAAGCTCGCCTAATCCCTAGGCAGTACAAGTTTGTTTCGAATTTTCGATAACTCTTCCCGTTTCCGATATACACATGTTATCGATAACAACAAAATCTTGAATTATCGATATATAGTAGATATAGCCATAGTCCCTCATCCCTAGGCAGTACAAGTTTGTTTCAAAATTTCGATAACTCTTCCCGTTTCCGATATACACATGTTATCGATAACAACAAAATCTTGAATTTGGAAAACTTTTTGATGCCGTTTAAAAGATTAGACGAAATAAAAAGAATCTGTGAACATTTTATTGAAATCGATTCAGAAACATCGGAGATATGGAGCATTGAAGCTAAGTCAAGTATGCACTATACTCCTACACACACACACACTCACACATACTTGCAAGCACTGACTGTACGCTTAAAGTATAGGGTTCAGGGTATAGTCTCGTCGGTATTTCTCGACTAGAGCCTTCTTACTTGTTTTTTTTTTTGCTTTTGGCATTGCAATTTCATAATGGCGTCGTCAGGCAGTCAAACAGTCAACAACAACAAACAACGACAACAAACAAACAACAACAACAACAAACAAACAACAACAACGTAGATAGAGAGAGACTTTGGCTGACGACATTACAGTTAGTCGAGACGCCGGCCATTTGATGATGGGCTTTTAAGCAGTCACCCAGTCAGCAGCCAAAGAGACAATGCAATCGTGTCAGCAGTTACTAGTGAAGGGAGGAGTGAAGGGGTGAGGGGTGAGAAGGGGGGTCTGTACCGCATCTAGCACAGTGCACAATTGGCCCGATTGCAGTCGGGCTTGTTTACAGTTGCAGTCACCGTCTATCCGTCTATCTATCGCTGTTGAATGCCCTTACCAGAAAAAAGGTTAGCACAAGTTTTCGAAGGTTGTTGCAAGCGTTGCAAGTTACTTATAGTACTAATACTAAAACTATAGGAGTGTTTCGATTCCCAATGTGATGAAATAGAAGCACAATTGTAATGGGTTTATGGATTAATACTTTGGAAAGCGAAGATAAAAGGTCTAGAGTAAGCTAAAAGTGTGATGAATAAAGTTAGAACGGATTTTAAATTATGAAAAATATTTTAGACTATTTTTGGATTTTTATCATCTTTTTAGAAGTTTAAAAAATACTCGAGTGTGGAAGAAAATCAAATCTCAAGCGCATTTATTTATAATTATTTAGTATAAATGCCATCAATACTTTTCAATAATCGAAAGATGATAATAATCATATGTTTAACTCTAACTTTAACATATTTTGTGGTTTAATTCTTATTTATATATATTTTTGAATATTTTTTACTAACAAGTCTTAAAGAGTATTTCACTTCGTATTATCATATTTTGTGACTTTATTTTTATTTATTTATATATTTTGTAATATTTTTAAATCAATCTTAAAAAGTATTTCACTTCGTATTATCATATTTTGTGACTTCATTTTTGTTTATATATATTTTTTAATATTAAGTTAAAGAATATTTCGTATTATCATATTTTATATATATTTTTTAAATATATTTTGAATATTTTTTAATCAAGGTAAGGAGTATTATACTTCCTATTATCATATTTTGAGACTCCATTTTTATTTATATATTTATTTTTGAATATTTTTTTGGAATCAAGTTAAAGAGTATTTCACTTTGTTTTATCATATTTTGTGATTTTATATTTTTATTTATATAATATTTTTTATATATTTTTTAGTATTTTTTATATATTTTTTAATATTTTTTAACTTTATTTTTATTTATATATATTTTTGAATATTTTTATATATTTATTTTTTAATATTTTTTAATTAATCTTAAGGAGTATTTCAGTTCGTATTATCATATTTTATATATATTTTTTTAATATTTTTTTAATCAAGCTAAAGAGTATTTCACTTCGTTTTATCATATTTTGCGACTTCATTTTTATTTATATATATTTTTGAATATTTTTTAATCAAGTTAAAGAGAATTTAACTTCGTATTAACATATTTTATGTTTTTTCTTATATATATAATTTTAGAATATTTTGTAATCAAGTTAAAGAGTATTTCACTTTGTTTTATCATATTTTCTGACTTTATTTTTATTTATATATTTTTTTTAATATTTTGTAATCAAGTTTAAGAGTATTTTCAGTTCGTTCATCTTTTGGCTCGCCGCATTTGGTGTTTTCATAACAATATTTGAACGATTCGTTTGTTGGCCAGCAGCAAAACGATCAGCAACAACAACAACAACAACACCAACAGAGAGAGAAAAAAGCTAGACGAAATATACTCGTAATAATAATAATGTTTTTGGCAAAGTCCAAATTGTGGCAATGGTTACCGCATCAAAAGACGCGATGACGCCAAAGATGTGAAGATTTTTTTCGTTGTTGTTGCAAGTTGCAAGCAATAATTGAGCTACTTTTGTTGTTGTTGTTTTTATGTAATTATGCAAAAAAAAGGAAACTGAAAATGAACAATTTGTAATTATGTTTGATTGCGACGACAATTATTCAAAAATCAAACAAGAAAAAAACAGTCAATTGGCTAAAAATGAACAACAAATGTGTGTTGTTGTTTTAGTGTTGTTGTTGTTGCTTTGGAGCTGTTAAATGTAATCAAAAATGGTGAATCTAAGCGAGCGTCGAACTCAGAACTTTTTAGCATTGTCTTTTTTTTATTAAGTTGGCTCTTTCAATTAGTTGCCTGACACGCTGCCTTTTTGGCCCGGTCTTTAGTTTAATGGCAAATGAGGTCATCATATCCGTTGTCTCTTGGTCATTTCACACACACGCACACACACACACACACACACACACGAACACACACACCGCGAGAGTACCATAAAATTTGTTTATTCTTTTGCTTGTTTCTTTGATTGGCACTAACCGAAAAAGGCTTTCAAAAATGCGATACGAAGCGAAGATACATATTCATTAAAGAGGAAATGTTCACAGCAGTTGCTTTGATGTTGCTTTCAAATGTTTGTTGTTAAAAGTGAACTGATTTATTCCGTATGATTACCAATAAACAATAAACAATGTTTGTTAACAATCTGAAAACAAATTTTCACGGATCTAAAAGCAACAAGTGGGAAGGCTCTAGTTGAGAAATCCCGACTGGATGATACCCTGAACTCTATGCTTTACTCGTACAGTCAGTGCTTGCAAGTATGTGTGTGTGTGTGTGTATAGAGCATACTTGACTTAACTTCAATGTTCCCATATCTCCAGTGTTTCTCAACCGATTTCAATAAAACTTTCACACATTGTCATTATTTCGTCTAATCTTTCAAACTGCATTAAAAAGTTTTCCAAATTCATGATTTTGTTGTTATCGATTACATGTGTATATCGGAAACGGAAAGACCGATTTCAATAAAAACTTTACAGATTATCATTATTTCGTCTAATCTTTCAAACTGCATCAAAAAGTTTTCCAAATTCAAGATTTTGTTGTTATCGATAACATGTGTATATCGGAAACGGAAAGACCGATATCAATAAAATTTTCACAGATTATCATTATTTCGTCTAATCTTTCAAACTGCATTAAAAAGTTTTCCAAATTCATGATTTTGTTGTTATCGATTACATGTGTATATCGGAAACGGAAAGACCGATTTCAATAAAATTTTCACAGATTATTATTATTTCGTCTAATGTTTAAAACTGCATCATAAAGATTTCCAAATTCAAGATTTAGTTGTTATCGATAACATATGTATATCGAAAACGGAAAGAGTTATCGAAATTTTGAAACAAACTTGTACTGCCTAGGGATTAGGCGAGCTTATGTTCCAAATCTGGAGTCTCAGGCTCAATCATACATACAGACGGACATATCGATATATTTATCGACTATCGATTGACTCCGCTGTTGATGCTGATCAAGAACATATATCGAAGATGCTTCCTTCTGCCTGTTACATACTTTTGCACAAACCGTTATACACTTTTTAACCACTTTCAATGGGTTCAGGCACGAAAAGATTGAGAAAGTGTTACAAACTGATTGGAAACTAAATAATAATTACTAACATGCACTTTCTTAAAGCTCAGTGTATGTTTGTTGTAATTCGTTAATTTGCATAAATAAATCGTTTTAAAAAGTAACATGTGAATAGGCATAAAGGAATTTGTAGAAAAAACGTTAATTAACGGCTTTAAAAACAACATGAGCAATGAGGCTTTAAGCTATATAAGCTGAAAACTATTTAACGACAAACATTTTCAATTGATTTTAAACAATAAAATTTATACTTTTTTCATTTATATTTTATAATTTATACTTTGGTCTTAATAACCTTGGTCGTAAATGTTATTCCACTTATAACTAAACCAAACTTTTGCTACATTAATTTTTATTAAGCATAAAAAACTATAATGTTAAGAAAGTTAAGTTTTTCCAATTACTTTTCCAATTATTAAGTATACGACAAACTTATTAGTATGGGCAAAAATTGCATTCCATAAATAATCCACTTTCAACAGAGTATAAAAATAAGTTCAAGCTGTCTTTCAAACTAGTTCGATTGGGTCTGAAGTGCTTCATCTTTAAGCTTCTGATATTTGGCTGATATATTTATATACATTTCTAACTGTTTTTAGAGTGCGTTTGAAATGCCGAAGCGTACAAGAAGCCAGAAATAACAAAAAATACTGATACAAAAAATACTAATACAAAAATACTAATACAAAAAATACTAATACAAAAACTACTAATACAAAAAAATACTCATAAAAAAAAAACCCATACAATAAATACTAATAAAAAAAATACTAATACAAAAAAAATACTAATACAAACAATACTAATACAAAAAAATACTAATACAAAAAAATACTAATACAAAAAATACTAATAAAAAAATACTAATACAAAAAAATACTAATACAAAAAATACTAATACAAAAAAATACTAATACAAAAAAAATACTAATGCAAAAAATACTCATACATAAAATACTAATACAAAAAATTCTTATACAAAAAAATACTAATACAAAAATTTATCATACAAAAAATACTAATACAAAAAAATACTGATACAAAAAATACTAATACAGAAAATACTCATACAAAAAATACTAAAACAAAAAATACTAATACAAAAAAATACTCATACAAAAAATACTTATACAAAAAATATTAAATACAAAAAATACTAATACAAAAAATACTAATACTAAAAAATACTAATACAAACAAATACTAATACAAAAAATACTAATACAAAAAAATACTAATACAAAAAATACTAATACAAAATATACTAATACAAAAAATACTAATACAAAAAAATACTGATACAAAAAATACTAATACAAAAAATACTCATACAAAAAATACTAAAACAAAAAATACTAATACAAAAAAATACTCATACAAAAAATACTTATACAAAAAATATTAAATACAAAAAATACTAATACAGAAAAATACTAATACAACAAATACTAATGCAAAAAATTCTAATACAAAAAAATACTAATACAAAAAATACTAAAACAAAAATACTAATACAAAAAATACTAATACAAAAAATACTAATACAAAAAATACTAATACAAAAAAATACTAATTCAATAAATAGTAATACAAAAAAATACTGATACAAAAAATACTCATACAAAAAAATACTAATACAAAAAAATTCTAATACAAAAAAATACTGATACAAAAAATACTGAATACAAAAAATTCTGATACAAAAAATACTCAAACAAAAAATACTAATACAAAAAATACTAATATAAAAAAATACTGATACAAAAAATACTTATACAAAAATTACTTGTACAAAAAATATTAATACAAAAAATACTAATACAAAAAATACGAATACTAATACAGAAAAATACTAATACAAAAAAATACTAATAATAACAATTTATGCGAGTTTAATTACGTGATAGCATTTTACATTCAGCATTGAATTCGAATTTCATATGCATTTATTAGCACACACACACACGTTCGCATTTGACACAGATACACACACACACACTCATAAGCAGAGCTCGATAGGTGGAATTTTAACTCTTTAAAAGTTAACATTTTTAGTTGAAGTACTTCAAAAATAAATGAATTTTTGTGTATTCAATGAAATCTGAATACGAATAACTGTATTTTATCTCCATTGTTAACTGTATTTCACGACTTTAGCCAAATATGGTCACACTGAATAGCTGACGCAATTCGCAATCGATTGCGAAAGTTGCTAAATACAAAAAGAATTCTACAACAAAGTAGCAAAGACGCGAAATAACTGTTTGGAGCCTCTGTATTGTGTATCTATGTATCTGTAAGATACATATTTGCTAAGCAAAGAGAAAAGCCAGCGGCAACAGCAACAACAACAGAAAAGCTCGCATGTGGCAACCTGTAATTTACCCTTCAATCAATGCGCAACAAATCAGTTGGCAACGCGCTGTGGCGCAGGCGCGCCAATCACCTGTCCCACCCCCCCTTCCCCTACCCCACCTTGCTCTTTATTTGGTCTTAACTCAGTTGGCAGCACATTTGGGTTAACAATTGGCAGTTGTTGTTGTTGCAGTTGTTGTCTGCTGGCCAGATATCCGTATATATAATGTTGTAACTGTATGTGTGTGTGTGTGTGTGTGTGCCATGAATGACTAACTGCGTGTTCGCAAGGTGGTTTTCTTTTTGGCCAACACAGACACAATGTGGCTAACAACAACTCCGCGACAAGTGTTCGAATCACACAATTTGTCGATAGATACTTTTTGCATGCTTTTGTATCTTTGTATCTGCAGTGCTGTAAATAGCTATCAGCAATGTTCAAACGCTGTTTCCTCAATACAACAACAGCAACAACAACAACAACAACTTGTTGCAGCACTTTTCAAGGCAACAACAACAACTGAAAACATTTCCTTTTTGCCACAAACCACAAGGCTTCCCACGTAAAGCAGAGAAAAACCTGAAAGCTAGAAAAACTTTTCAAGTTTATAGCTAAATATGGAGGCAAATCGTGCTCATCCAACAAAACCATAGTAAACCAAACCCAAAGATGGCTAAAAACAACTCAGAAAAGAAGTTAGAACTTTGTAAGTGACTGCGAAATTCACTGTTCTAAGAAAGAAGTCAGAAAAAAAGAGGTTCAAGATATTTTGTATTAGTATTTTTTGTATTAGTAGTTTTTTGTATTAGTATTTTTTGTATTAGTATTTTTTGTATTATTATTTTTTTGTATTAGTATTTTTTGTATTAGTATTTATTGAATTAGTATTTTTTGTATTAGTATTTTTTTATTAGTATTTATTGTATGGGTTTTTTTTGTATTCGTATTTTTTGTATTAGTATTTTTTTGTATTAGTATTTTTTGTATTAGTATTTTTTTGTATTAGTGTTTTTTGTATTAGTATTTTTTGTATTAGTATTTTTTTGTATTAGTATTTTTTGTATTAGTATTTTTTGTATTAGAATTTTTTTTGTATTAGTATTTTTTTGTATTAGTATTTTTTTGTAGTAGTATTTTTTGAATTAGTATTTTTTGTATTAGTATTTTTTGTATCAGTATTTTTTGTATTAGTATTTTTCTGTATTGGTATTTTTTGTATTAGTATTTTTTTGTAGTAGTATTTTTTGTATTAGTATTTTTTTGTATGATAAATTTTTGTATTAGTATTTTTTTGTATAAGAATTTTTTGTATTAGTATTTTTTGTATGAGTATTTTTTGTATTAGTATTTTTTGTATTAGAATTTTTTTGTATTAGTAATTTTTTGTATTAGTATTTTTTGTTTTAGTATTTTTTGTATGAGTATTTTTTGTATTAGTATTTTTTGTATTAGTATTTTTTGTATTAGAATTTTTTTGTATTAGTATTTTTTTGTATTAGTATTTTTTTATTAGCATTTTCTTGTATTAGTATTTTTTGTATTAGTATTTTTTGTATTAGTATTTTTCTATATTGGTATTTTTTGTTATTTACTCTAAAAACAGTTTGTATGTATCTTGAAGCTTAGTTCTTACTAAAGGGTGTTTTTTTTCGAGGTATAGAACTTGAAGTTGGCCACACTTTTCTAACTGGCGGCCATTTTGTCAGCTGTTAAATGATTTATGTTTAGTTTAGTTTGGCAATTCAATATGAATAGACTGACGCCTGAACAACGCTTCCAAATTGTGCAAATTTATTTTGAAAATCATGGTTCTGTTCGAAGTACGTCCATTTTACGGTCAACATAATCGTCCATCAGAGCAATTAATTCGATTAACTGTGGAACGTTTCCAAGATCCTGCGATTTAGCTTGATTATTTTCTGTGGGGATATGTGAAGTCGCAAGTTAACGCCGATAAGCCCGAAATAAGGACAACATTCGGCGCATTATTGCCATATGTTGGATCAAGTCATCGAAAATTGGACCTCGTCCGAGCCAGCCGACATATGCTAGAAATCATATTATAAATTATAATGCCAGAAGTTTGTCTTTCGAAAAAACTAAATTTTATATCAATAAAAAAAAACAACTTTGTTTTATTCCATTTCAAAGTTCTATAACTCTAAAAAAAACACCCTTTACTTATTTTTTCAACACTCTCAGAACAAAACGAATATAACCGATTTAAAGCTTGAAGCCATCTAGAAGCTAAGCAGCATAAACGGATTGCAGCTCAAAAGGGCAGAAACGATCAGATACTTGTGGCAGCAACAACAACTGCTGTTGCTGTTGATGTTAATGATGAGGCAGCAGCCACAGCAACAGCAACAACAACAACCACAAAAGAACCAAGTTAACAACTGTTGCAAGTGGGTCAAACATGTGACTGAATGCTGCTGTTGCTGTTAACTGTTTATATCTTTGTTTTTGTTTAACTGAAATCATGTCA
The DNA here is from genome assembly GCA_035044485.1 of Scaptomyza reducta. Lineage (NCBI taxonomy): Eukaryota > Metazoa > Arthropoda > Insecta > Diptera > Drosophilidae > Scaptomyza > Scaptomyza reducta. Next base: position 83,516 of record JAWNNV010001212.1, on the reverse strand, counting down.
CAATGCCATTCGTCATTAGTTTAAAGCAAACAAGTAAGAAGAAGTCGAGAAATCCTGACTAGACTATACCCTGAACCCCATATTTAATTTCAATGTTCCATATCTCCGATGTTTCTCAATCGATTTCAATACAATTTTCACAGATTATCATTATTTCGTCTAATGTTTCAAACTGCATCAAAAAGTTTTCCAAGTTTAAGATTTTGTTGTTATCGATAACATGTGTATATCGGAAACGGAAAGACTAATTTCAATAAAAATTTCACATATTATCATTATTTCGTCCAATGTTTCAAACTGCATCAAAAAGTTTTCCAAGTTTAAGATTTTGTTGTTATCGATCACATGTGTATATCGGAAACGGAAAGACCGATTTAAATAAAATTTTCATAGATTATCATTATTTCGTCTAATGTTTCAAACTGCATCATAAAGATGTATGAATTCAAAATTTTGTTGTTATCGATAACATGTGTATATCGGAAAAGGGAAGACCGATTTTTATCAAATTTTCACAGATTGTCATTATTTCGTCTAATGTTTCGAACTGCATCAGAAAGATTTCTGAATTCAAGATTTTGTTGTTATCGATAACATGTGTATATCGGAAACGGGAAGAGTTATCGAACATTTGAAACAAACTTGTACTGCCTAGGTATTAGGGACTATGACTATATCGATAATTCAAGATTTTGTTGTTATCGATAACATGTGTATATCGGAAACGGGAAGAGTTATCGAACATTTGAAACAAACTTGTACTGCCTAGGTATTAGGGACTATGACTATATCGATAATTCAAGATTTTGTTGTTATCGATAACATGTGTATATCGGGAAGAGTTATCGAAAATTTAAAACAAACTTGTACTGCCTAGGGATTAGTGACTATATCGACTCGTCTGTTGATGCTGATCAAGAATATATACTTTTTGGGGTCGGAGATGCTTCCTGTTACATACTTTGGCACAAAACCATTATACCCTTTTTACCCATTTTCAGGGTATAAAAACGATCTCGTGTCACATTTTTGTGACATTTGCACGAACAAAAATCGAACAAATTAAGAACTAAACTAATGATGCACTCGAAGAAAAGAGTTGCACAAATATATTAAGTGTTGGGAAGTGCCAAAATGTATTGAACTTTATGGATTTAAAGTGCATTTAGATTGTAATTGTTGTTGCCGTTGGCGTTGCAACTGTCTGTGGCAAGAGAGATGGCACGCGATCGAAACGAAACGAAAGTAAATGCAATTCTCAATTCTTTTCCGGTAACATGTGGCGTATGCGCATTTTTATAACACATACAATTGCCTGGCAATCGACTAGCTGATGATGTAAATAAAGCAGCGAGGCTGGAGCTACAGTAAACATTCGGTGTGAAGTACAAGCATTCAGTATTCAGGTTTTAACCTACAATATGTTCAAAAAAACTCTTCAAAAATGTTCAAATATGAATTCTCACACCAATACCAAAGCATTATGCAACACTAGACTACAATACTACGATTCCAAAAGTAGGGCGCGACAAACAACAAAAAAACGCACTTGCTAAAGTTCAAACAAGGGTTAAGTGCCGTTAAACAAGAAGAAAAAAACAAGGGTTAAAGAAGGGGAGAAGGGGAGGAGGGGAGGTGGCGCATGTGGAAGGGGGAACTGCTGAACTGCCGCCGTCTTGCATTTAAAATTGAAAACTTTAATGTCATGCACTAAAGAAAAAGAAAATGCCGACGACGCATTTATCTACAACAAGCTGCAAAGAAGAAGAGGAAGATGCACAACACAGAAGGAAAGCAACAACAACAACACAAATTGCGCAGCAACAACAACAACAATGTGAGACAAACAAAAAGGAAAAGAAAAAGAAAAAAAAAGACAGCAAACAATATTTCCGCATTCCGCCCAAAAACAAAAACAAACACAATTGACAAATTCGCCGCAAGCGAAGAGCGAGAGCGAGGGAGAGAGTGAGAGAGAGAGCGAGGGAGAGAGCAGAGGGAGAGAGCGAGGGAGAGAGCGAGAGCGAGAGCGAGGGAGAGAGCGAGGGAGAGAGCGAGGGAGAGAGCGAGGGAGAAGAGCTCATTTGTTTAATGGCGGCGAATTAAGCAGTGGGTGGAGGGGTGGGAGGTGTTCGCCGCTCAACGAAAACCCAAATTTGCCGGCGAATTAATAATTGCAAAATCATCGAAAAATGGAACGCGATTACTCGATTAATCGATAAAGCTGATTGCGAACAAAACGATTTAACTAACTTTAATTATTAGCTTGATGTGATTTTCGTGGCAGGAAATACACTGTAATAAATCCAAATCTGTAAAATATACAAATCTGCAATAGTTTAACCCTGAATAGAGTTACAATATTTCGCTTTACAACACTTAAATTATTTTTGTCCTATTACAACATGATTAGGGTTACTAAATCCAGTTGTCCATGATTCTAAAACATTTCGTTTTACAACACTGAAATTATTTTTGTCCTTTTATAACTTTGGTTTGATTTAAGAGCTGTTTAACCCTAAACTCAGTTTTCCATGATTCTAAAACATTTCGCTTTACAACACTGAAATTATTTTTATCCTTTTACAACATTGTTTTGCTTAACCGTAAACCCAGTTTACCATGATTCTAAAACATTTCGCTTTACAACAATGACATTATTTTGGTCCTTTTACAACATTGGTTTGCGTAAAGAGCTGCTTAGCACTAAACCCAGTTTTCCATGATTCTAAAAAAAATCGCTTTACAACACTGAAATTATTTTTGCCGTTTTACAACATTGGTTTAGTTAAAGAGCTGCATATAATGAAGTTATTGGATCAAAAATTTAATTGTGAATTAAAAAATCTGAAAAACGATTGCAGAGTATCTGCTAATCGATCATTTTCTGATCAAATCACTTTTACTTGTCGCTACAATTGGAAAGTGTTGCCAATTTGCCGAGTTGTTGTTGTTGTCGTTGTTGCAACTTTAATTGTGCGCTTTATAGCGCAATTTATGCCCCAACAACTTAAAGTTTGCTTTTTGGCTTCGTTTACATCTCTCTCTTTCCCCCTCTCGCTCTCTCTTTCTGTCTCATGGCCAGTGGCCAATTTGGCAATTGCCAATTTTTGTGGCTCGTGCGCGTGTTTGAAAGGGGCAGAATGGGGGGTGGGGAGGGGCTTAGTTATGACAATTATGCATCTAAATGAAATTGTTACAAAATAATGGGGATTGAAACTCTTTGAACAACCCACGCAACACACACACAAACACAATGATAGAAAGTAGAATAGAGCAACAACAATAACAACAACAATAAAAGTTATAAAAAAATAATATCACATGACAATTGGAATTATAGTTATAACAATAATAAACCTCAAAATTTTGCAAATAAATAATAATAAATTAAAGCAATCATATTCAAAAATAAAGTGCAACTGTTCCAGTTCACAGGAAACAGACAACGAGACGAAGGAGAGAGGGGTAGCGAGGGGAAGGGAGGGAGACCGACTACAGTAGAGCTTGAAACGCACTGAAAAATTGAGGTGTGAAATTTCACAAGTCAAGAAAAAATCCACAAATAAAAGCAGTTCACAATAGATCAACACTAGTTAACAAGTTTGTGAAGAAAATATTTTCAATATTATTTTAAAAATTTTAAATTTAAAAAAAAAAAAAAAATTAATAACTAGATATAAGGAAATGTATGATAACTGAGCAAAATATGAAAAAAAAATAAAATAAAATTTGAAGAAAATATTTTCAATATTATTTTAGCAATTTTAATTTAAAAAAAAAAAAAATCAATAACTAGATATAAGGAAATTTATGATAACTGAGATAAATATGAAAAAAAAAATAAAAATTTTGCAGAAAATATTTTCAATATTATTTTAGCAACTTTAAGTTAAAAAAAAAAAAAAAAATCAATAACTAGATATAAGGAAATGTATAACAACTGAGCAAAATATGAAAAAAAAAATAAATAAAATTTTTGAAGAAAATATTTTCAATATTATTTTTGCAATTTTAAGTTTCAAAAAAAAAAACTAGATATAAGGAAATGTACAACAACTGAGCAAAATATAGAAAAAAAAAAAATTTAAGAAAATATTTTCAATATTATTTTAAAAATTTTAAGTTTGAAAAAAAAAAATCAATAACTAGATATAAATAAATGTATAACTGAGCAAAATATGAAAAAAAAAAAAAATGTTGAAGAAAATATTTTCAATATTATTTTTGCAATTTTAAGTTTAAAAAAAAATCTATAACTAGATATAAGGAAATGTAAAAATATGAAAAAAAATAAAATAAAATTTTTGAAGAAAATATTTTCAATATTATTTTAAAAATTTTAAGTTTCAAAAAAAAAAAATAATAATATGAAAAATATATATATATATATTTTTTTAATCATTATCAATTATTCTTGCTATGTTGACTAGTGTAAGTCAACTTTTGTAACTTGTACACTGGAAAACAAACAATTTCAGTGTTTTTGTTTTTTTCTGGTCAAGGTTAAAAGTCGGCCCGATAGAGCAAACATATGCGCGCATGCATAAACATCTGGTATCTATATAGAGACACAAGTTGAATACCTTTGTGCACACCGGTAAGCAACTATTTCATGCATACGAAATCAGCTGTCGAAAGCGTTTTTTGCATGCAGATTAGATTAAAACCAATATGAATAAAAAATCGTTCAACACGAAAACAAATAAATCGATTTGTGCAAAACGAATGAATCAGAGCGCAGCAAATAAGCTTGAAAAAAATAATACAAACAAAAAAAAAAACAGCTGATTTTAGCTGGAAAAAAATGAAAAATGAAAAATGATGAAAATATGTTTCGCTGAAAGAAATGCAGTTGGGGAAACGAAAATGTTTGCTTAAAGACAATTAAAAAAACAAAAACTATTAGTTTAGTGTTTTTTTTTTTCGTATTTTAATTACTGTAATTTTTCTTATATACAGAATATTCATTATCGAAAATTGCATTTAACTGTATTTAAGCAAAACAAATGAGTTGAAAACATGCAATACAAATTATTTGTAAATCATCTCCTTCCACACGATTCCCTTCCCTTGCCTTTATCAACACTATACACGCACAATACACCAATACACATATACAGTTAAGTCACAACACAGCTTCATATCTCCTCTTCACACTCCCATACAGTTAACTCACCCACACACATACAGTTAACTCAACACACACATACAGTTAACTCAACACACACATACAGTTAACTCACCCATACAGTTAACTCAACACACACATATAGTTAACTCAACACTTACATATAGTTAACTCACCACACATACAGTTAACTCACCCACACACACACACACACACACAACTTCATATCTACTCTCCAATAAGGTACAACAACAATTATCAATTAGTTTTGCTCTCGATTTTGCTTACAGTTATTTTAGGCAATTAAATGCACAAAAAACGCAAACAGAAAACAAAAGCTAAAAATAACGGAAAAGTACTAAAAGAAAGGCGCCGATAGTTAGTTGGAGTGCTTAATCAACTAATATGCGTACATTTCAAAACTGGTAGAAGGAAATTCAAAAATGGGAAAGAGGAAGCAAAAAGAGTCGAAGAACAACTTTTTTTGTTTTTTTTTGTTGTTTGTTTTTGGCGACAATTGAATTGTGCCAGAAAAAATGGCAACAACAAAACAATAAAATTGCTGAATTATTAAACAACAAACAACGGTGAAATAAAGAAATGAGACGAGCTCTGAAAAAAAACCAACGAAAAAAACAACAACAAAAAATGGCAACTGCAAAAGAAATAACAACAACAACAATAACAATTAAAACTGCCAACGGAGCAGTGCAAAAGTGAAAAACAAAGACAACAACAACGAAAACTGTTGCTGTTGTTGTTGTTGCTGTGTTTAAATATGCCAGCAATGTGCACACACTTTATATGCATGGGAGAGAGCGACCGAGAGAGAGAGAGAGAGAGAGTGTGAGTACTCATAGACACTCGCACTTACAATCGAAGCACAGACTCAAGCAGACATATACACAGAGAAAAATTATGGAGAGTGCAATTTTTAAGCTTTGGTTAAGAATTAATTAATTATTATAAAAAATTAAATTAAATTAAAATTATTAAATATTAATTAATTATTATATAAAATTAAAAATAAAAAAAGAATAAAAAAAATATTAATAAAAAAAAATTAATAAAATTAAATCAAACTAAAATTATTAAATATTAATTAATTATTATATAAAATTAATAATAAAAAAAAATAAAAAATTAATAAAGAAAAAAATTAATAAAATTAAATCAAATTAAAATTATTAAATATTAATAAATTATTATATAAAATTAAATTAAATTAAAATTATTAAATATTAATTAATTATTATATAAAATTAATAAAAAATAATTATAAAATTAAATTAAACTAAAATTATTAAATATTAATTATTTATTATATAAAATTAAATTAAATTAAAATTATTAAATATTAATTAATTATATTATAAAATTAATAAAAAAAATTAATAAAATTAAATCAAACTAAAATTATTAAATATTAATTAATTATTATAGAACTACATAAAGATGAAATAAACTATAAAATGAAGAAGTTATTTTTCATTTAAAAAAATAAATAAATAACTAGATATAAGGAAATGTATAATTACTGAGCAATATATGAAAAAAAAATATTTTTTTAATCGTTATCGATATTAACTAGATTATTCGTGCTATGTTGACTAGTGTAAACCAACTTTTGTAACTTGAACACTGGAAAACAAACAATTTCAGTGTTTTTCAACTACGAAACGTAAAAAAAAATAGTACAATAAAAAATATTCGTTCAGTAATAGTGAATATTATTAAATATTATAGATAGTATATTAAAGAAAATCTTTATTCAAGAATTTTTATTATTAAAATAAAAATGTAAAATCAAGAAGTTATTTTTTGATTCAACTACGAAACGTAAAAAAAGAGTATAAATAAAAAATATGCGTTCAGGAATAGTTAATATTATTAAATATTATAGTTAGTATATTAAAAAAAATCTTTATTATTAAAAAAAAATGTAAAGTCAAGAATTTTTTTATTAAACTACGAAATATAAAAAAAAATACTACAAATAAAAAATATTCGTTCAGTAATAGTGAATATTATTATATAATATAGTTAGTATATTAAAGAAAATCTTTATTCAAGCATATTTATTATTAAAATATTTATGTTTAATATTTTTTTAAATGCTTTAAATATTTTTAACTTTTTGCTTATCTTTTTGATCTTTTTTTTTTATTTCTTTTCTTTTTTAACATTTTTTAAAGGTCGGAATTATAAATAAAATATTTATTTTTATTATTTTTTTAAATCCTTTAAATCTTTTTATCTTTTTACTTATCTTTTTGATCATTTTTTTTTTATTTCTTTTCTTTTTTAACATTTTTTAAAGGTCGAAATTATAAATAAAATTAAAAATAAAATATAAAACCCAAATAGTTTGCTTTTAATACACAATTATCCTTGAGATCGAGATTCCATGATCTGATTTAAATAAATATTGCCTGGTTGCTTTGTTTTTCTCTCAGTGTACTCGCATTCATATATTTCGTATTTATTCATTAATTGCCATGTAGAAAAAACAGAGCTTGGAGGCAGCAGCAGTTTCTTCTTATTGTTATTGTTGTTGTTGTTGTTCGCTTTCGAAACGCGAGACCCGCATGAGAAGAAGAAGAGAGGAGAAGGGGAGTGGAAGGAGAGAGAGAGGGAGAGGGAGTTTAAGAAGCGCTTCGTGCATTGAATCAATCCCAAGAGGCGAAGAATGAATGACAAAGACAAGAGAGAGAGAGACAGAACTAACAAGAAGGGGAGAAGAGGAAGGGGGAAAACTGAGTGAATGATAGAAGATAGATAACAACAACAACAACAAAACTTCCCCACACTTTCCCAACACACACTGTAAAACGAAGGGTGGGGCAAGAAAGGGGCAACAAATTATGATGAAGTAACAATTAAAAACTAAACACTAGTAGTTAGTCGCTAGCCTAATTAACAAGATAAACAAAGCGAGGCCAATGCCAGACGAGAGAGAGAGAGGGAGAGAGGGAGAGGCAAGATGTCGCCTTGGACATTTAATTAGTTTTTGCATGTTTTCGAATAGTTTTCGAGTAATTAGCTTGAAAAGTGCAGCGAGCGGTCTTCGGAGACTCAACATTAGAGAGAGAAGGAGTGAGTTGGTAAGGGGCTAAGTAATGGGCGCTTACATCAGTTACATTGGGTTAGGTCACTAAATGCATATGCAATTTAATTGCCTGGGCGTAACCAGGTAAAACAAAATAAAAGGTGACTGAACTAAAAAGAGTATAAGATTGAGATGATATCATATATATATATATATATATATATGGTGAATTAAATATGTACAAGTATAATATTTAAAGCTTAATATGGGAATTTTTGATACTAATATCTTATAAAAAATATTAAAGTCAATCAAATTTAATATGTATAAAATATAAAACTAAAAAAAAAATAAAACAAATAAAAAAAAAATTTAAAAAAAAAAAATATGTTTAATGCATTTTTAATGCATAAATGCTAAAACTAAAAAAAAAAAAATTAAAAAAAAATAAAAAAATAAATTTACAAAAAAAAATAAAAAAAAAAATATGTTTAATGCATTTTTAATGCATAAATGATAAAACTAAAACAAAAAAATTAAAAAATAATAAAATAAATTTACAAAAAAAAATATAAAAAAAAAAATTATAAAAAAAAAATTTTAATGCATAAATGATAAAACTAAAAAAAAAAAAAAAAATTAAAAAATAATATAAAAAAAAATTTAAAAAAAAAAATAAAAAAAAATAAAAAAAAATGATAAAAAAATATTTTTAATGCATTTTTGATGTAGTTTAGGGTTATTTTATTTTCGGCGAAAAATGATAAAAAATTATTTTTAAACCATTTTTGGTGCATTTTATGATTATTTTATTTTCTGCGAAAAATGATAAAAAAAAAATAAAAAAAATATTTTTAATGCATTTTTAAACCATTTTTAATGCATTTTATGATTATTTTATTTTTTGCGAAAAATTATAAAAAATATTTTTAATGCATTTTTGTGTATTATATATTATATTAATATACAAATATATAATTTATATATTTTATTTTCTGCGAAAAATGATAAAAAATAATTTTATTGTATTTTTAATGCATTTTTGGTGCATTTTATGATTATTTTCTTTTCTGTGAAAAATGATAAAAAATAAAATAAAATATTTTTAATGTATTTTTAAACCATTTTTGGTGCATTTTATGATTATTTTATTTTCTGCGAAACTTTTTAAGAAACCTTAACCAAATCTTCTCATTATTCAGACAATCTACAATCAGCTTAAACTGAAGGAACTCATCCTCAATCCATAACAAACTTAATTCCATACCAACATATACTTATTAATCACAACTTTACTCCGATTTCATTCGCTTTAAACATTTATCAAGAGCTTATTTCGTTCCGTCAGCTTTAACTTCCGCTCCGAAGCATCGCAAATTACGTGACAGAAAAAAAAAATCAATTTATTATCATTTAAGTATTCAAAATGCGATAACAAAAAGAAAGCAAGAAAGTATCTTTTAAGGCTTTGATTACGTTTAGTTTAGTTTCGTTAAGTTTAGTTTTGTAGATACGCACCATTTAACTAGTTGATCTCATTTAGTAGGATGAGGAGGAGAGAGAGAGAAGGGGCGGCCCCAAAATCTCATTCAAATTTAATCCAAAATGAAAGCCAAACTATAGCTTTATGTTATGTATCTGAGAGATATTTTTTTTTTTTTGGTCACAATTTAACACTTGCAAATATTTTGCATTTTCGATTTGCGTAACGAAAAAATACTACAAATTTCACTTCAACATTTTGGTGGAATTTATTATTGACCGGTTTTTTTTTTTTTTTTTTGCTATTTCATAATATGCACAATTTTATTAAATATATATATGGACAACAACACTGCCATGTATCTTTATATATGTGTGTGTGTGTGTTGTGATTCTGAGTAAAACAGTTAATCTGATGTCTTCGTATGTGAAACGCGATCGCGGCAGTGAGAGAGAGAGAGAGCGCGCGCTACTTGCGAATTCATGCGAACTTAACGAAAGATGAGCTGCTGATGATTCAGCTGATGCAAAAACAAAAAAAAATACCCAAAATAACAAACTGCGACGATTTTTTTTTTTTTCTTTTGTTTTTTTGCACAGTTTGCACTAAGCAGCACCCAGCGAATATGGACAGATACTTTTTGATTTTCTTCTTTCTTTTGTAGTGCAAAACGCAACGCACACAAAACTAAACGAAGCGACGAAAAAATAAACCCGACCGCACGCTTCAACGGCAATTTTAACAATACAAACAACAACAGCTGTCAACGTTTTTACTGCATTAACAGCGCTGTTGTGCTCATATTTAACATTTGCGCTCACTGTTAACAGCGGTGAGAGATCGCGTGAGCGACAGCTGGAGTAACATTTTGAGTGAAAACTAGGGCTAGCATGAGTCATGTACGTTGGGGTTAGTTACTAGACACACAGAGAGAGAGAGAGAGAGAGCGACAGCTGGAAATGTAGACACAGCGCTGAATGCAGAGATTGCAAACCATAACAGAGTGAGCAGCTGTTATTGTATCTTTATTTTCTCAATGCTTCAATTATTATTTGTTTATGCATCTTCGTTTCTGGCTTGATTTGTTGTTTACCTAAACACAAGCTTATCAATTAACAGCTAATTAGAAGCTTTGCCTAACGGAAAAAATCAAAAGAACGAAAAGAAGTGTGGCAAAGGGTAATGCACTATGAAAGAAGCAACAACAACAACAAAAATAACCGAGTACACAATCTGACCAACTAGCTTTGATTGCAACTACCATAAGAAGCAGCAGCAACAACAACAACAACAACGGCACTCAAGTGCAGTAAAGCAAAACAAACAAGTCTAGACACGCGTTCAACGAGAGAATGAATGTGTGAGAGAGAGGGAGAGGGCAGAGAGTTGACCCACTGTCCGCTTGCTTCTTATCTTTTAGCTGCTTAATTACACGCAACGACAGGAGTGACAGCTTTAAGTGTGCGTGTGTGTGAGGGAGAGCGCATTATGGTCATTATCTAGCCAAGTGGGAGATAGACAAAGTGAGAGATATAAGGGCACTAACAAACAAAGGTTGTTGCCATGACACCAACAACAAAAGCTCAAGGAGCGATGTTTAATCAATGACTGTGTGGGGAGTTTGGGTTGAGTGAGAGTGAGAGAGATGGAGATAGTCAGTTTGCTGGCATTTAATGGCACGCATTTAGTTCGATATTTATGGAAATTAGATAGCAAAGTGAAAACGTTTTAATTGCATAAAAACTAACAAAACCAAACATGCAACCGAAGAAGAAAATACGAGAAAACAGAACCCTTCAAATATTTTCAATACTTGCGGGTCAATAACCAAATATACAGTCAAATGTTTCAATGTTTCAATCTTCCAACACAAATATTGATCATTAAAATGTAAACAGCAGAAGATAAAAACTGTTTAACAGGCGTGGGAATGGGATGGGAATGGAATAGAATGGGATGGGATGGGAATGGGATAAGAATGGGATGGGAATGAGATGGGGATGGGAATGGAATGGAATTGGAATTGGAATGGTATGGGGATGGGATGGGAATTGGAATGAAGTGGTATGGGGATGGAATGGGAATGGAATGGAATGGGAATGGAACGGGAATGAGATGAGAATGGAATGGGATGGGAATGGAATGGGAATGTAATGGAATGGGAATGGAACGGGAATGAGATGGGGATGGGAATGGAATGGAATTGGGATGGAATAGAATGGGAATGGGAATGAAATGGGAATGGAATGGAATGGGAATTGAATGGAATGGGAATGAAATGGGAATGAGATGGGAATGGAATGGGAATGGGATGGAAATGGAATGGGATGGGAATGGGAATGTAATGGAATGGGAATGGAACGGGAATGAGATGGGAATGGAATGGGAATTGGAATGGGGAATGGAATGGGAATGGAATGGAATAAAATGGAATGGAATGAAATGGGAATGGAATGGAATGAAATGGGAATGGAATGAAATGGGAATGGAATGAAATGGGAATGGAATGGAATGAAATGGGAATGGAATGGAATGAAATGGGAATGGAATGAAATGGGAATGGAATGGGATGGAATGGAATGAATTGGAATAGAATAGAATGGAATAGAATAGAATAGAATAGAATAGAATGGAATGGGTTGAGATTGTGAGGGGTGCGGTGAGGAAGCAGTCACAGCATGTTATGTGCATATGAAATGATCTACAAAACATAAACGAAGATGAAAGTGGCGAAGGGGAGGAACCGAAAATTGGTATTCATAGCAATTTAAATACATGCTCAATGATACAAACACAAACACATGTAAAATTACACAAACAAACACACACACACACCCATACATACATGCACATATGGTTGCAATAACCATTAACAAGCGTTTGTGACAAGGGGTTCGGCTTGTAAACTGCCACTTAAATTGCAATCACAGAAAGAAACAACAAAATTGATTTCAATTTGAGGGACGAAAAGCAGAAAGATTGCTGCGCGCGTGCGAGTGAGCGAGATAGATTTAGATCACCCACAACGATGCAATCCATTTAGTTAGAAAGTGTCAAACACAGATCACAGCAAGCTTGCGGTAAACTACATACGCTCAAAAGGAGCAGAGAGAGCAAGATAGTCAAAATGGCGTCGGCTGCGGCGGCGGTTTCATCTTCGTTTCGTCTCGTTAATGAAGCTTGTGAGCAGCAGCCCGCGCACGTCACAAGTCACTGAGCTGCAAAACAATAACAACAACAACAACTCAATCGTTGCTGAGGGTGAGCGAGAGAGAAAGAGAGAGAACCGCAATTAGAAAAAACAAAAGGAGAGCAAGCAACGAAAAACACACGATGGATCGCAGTCAATGGCTGCACCTGTAAAGCAGTAAGCATATTGCACACACACACACACACGCACCCGCGCACATGCGAGACAAAAGCACAGTTATGCTCAGACTGTATGCTGCTGCTGCTGCTGTTGTTGTTGTTGGGTTCATTAATGACGACGGCTCGCTACGTTTGAGCGATCACCACCAAAACCAACAACAACAACAACCAAAGTAGTGGTGAAAATAAAACAAGGGGTGTTCCGAATAGCTGATACCCTGTACTTTGAATATTGTCAATATATATATATATATAAATATAGAAAAATATATATATATATAAATATAGAAAAATATATATATATATATATATATATAAATATAGAAAAATATATATATAGAATATATAGATATAGAAAAAAAAATATATATATATAAATATAGAAAAATATATATATATATAAATATAGAAAAATAAAAATATGTATAAATATAGAAAAATATATATATATATATATATAAATATAGAAAAATATATATATATATATATAAATATAGAAAAATATATATATATATAATTATAGAAAAATAAAAATATGTATAAATATAGAAAAATATATATATATATAAATATAGAAAAATAAAAATATGTATAAATATAGAAAAATATATATATATATATATAAATATAGAAAAATATATATATATATATATAAATATAGAAAAATATATATATATATAAATAAAGAAAAATATATATATATGTATATATAAATATAGAAAAAAAAAATATATATATATATATAAATATAAATATAGAAAAAAATATATATATAAATAGTAGATAACCATTTAAATGCAATTTTTTTGCATGTTACATACCTTATGCAAAATGTGATATACCCCACAAAACATTTCTAATGGCTACAGGGTATAAGCAAAACAACAACAATTTCATTATTACCATTAAAAACGCATATTTTGTTTGGCCACACGAATTGAACATAAAATTAAAGCAAAGAAAAAATTGGAGCTGAGCTTCTGTTGTTGCCGTCGTCGTTGCAGCGGTTAGATATCGCACAGCAACAACAACAACAGCAGCAGCAGAATAATAACAACAGCAATTTCCGCGCAAACGCAACCGTTGCGCAGCAGAAAGATAGAGGGGGGAGGGGGAGTGTGCTTGAGTTGGGTAGACAGCAAACAAGTGCAGTGTGGTGACGCCAGAAAAGCTCTGAGCAGCCAAGCATAAAACAGATAATAATAAATTATGCATTAAAAAAAAAACAACAACAACAACAGCAACGGCACGATCAATGACTCTCCCTCTCCCTAAACACAACTACTCCTACACACCATCCATCTCTGTCACACACATAGGCACCAAACAGTAAATGCAGCGGAAATGCTCAATTACGCAAAGTGAGAACAAAAAAGAGAGAGCGCCGCGCACAAAAGAGAGCGCTGCGCAAAAAAGAGAGTGATCAAAGCTTAACTTACCTTTTGACTAAACGCTGTCGCAGCAGCGGCTGCAGCTTCCTTGGCGACGCCGACGCCATCCGCTGAGGTGGCGTGCGTTGACGGCGACGTTGCGTAGACGAACAGCGGCAGCGAATTGAAATTACGTAAAAAGCCGCCAGCGCCAGCGTCGACGGCGCCAGCGGTTGAATCCTTAAAACGCCGGCAGAATAGCAATTGCTTATTGCAGGCGGCAGCAGATGCCAGCAGCGGCAGCAATGTGGGCGTTGGCGTTGACCGCGCAGCTGCTGATGCTTCTGGCTGTTTCTTTTGTTGTGTTTTTGTTGTTGTTGTTGCTGTTGTTGTGGACGCCATTAGAGTATCGCAATTTTCTTCCTCTTCTGTTGTGGGCTTTGTTGTTGGCATGACTCCGCGTACTATAAAATAATGTTGGCGTCCCTGCCGCTGCTGCTGCGCTGCAAACTTCCTTCGATTTTGTTGTTGTTGTTGTTGTTGTTGTTGTTATTGTTATGAGCGACAGTCCCGCTATAATCAACTGGCTGCCGCATGTTGCAAATGCTTACGCATAGAGATGACCTCTAACTAAATTATCTTCACCATACACTAACACACACACACACCCATACATGCGGGCAGACAAACACACATAGACGCGCACACACACACGCACGAACACGAACACTTTGACGCTTCGCAAACACGGCAGCAGCAACTAGCACAGAGAGAAAAAAAAACTGTTAGCTTGCTTTGGTTCAACGAAACGTGATGTCGTTTTGTAACGGTGCAAAACGGACGCGTTGTGTTGTGTTTAGTAACGAACCGAATTTGTTTAATTCGTGTTAACTTTTTGCTTGCTAATTTCCTTTTTTGTTTAAATTTGCAGACAGTTAAGTGTGACCGAATTTTGCAACTACCAAAATACCTAAAACTAGGGAGGCACAAAATACCAGACAGCACTCTGGCAACACCACACAAAAAAATACATGTAAAGAAAAAAATACCAACAGCTGGTGAGTCGTGTTTTTTTTCCGCATCAAAGTTCTCTGAACAAAGATAGCTGTAGAAACAGTATCATTTACATAGGACAAACGTTTATCAAAATTCGTCAGTAAAAACATTCCGGCAGCGAGCAACACGTTGTGTGTGCATTAGCAAAAACAATTAACTAATAGCATTTAGTGGCGAGCAAGACAATAAAATATATTAGCGGACATACAACAATTGCGTTGCCGCCGGTTGGGAACAGTTTTTTGTTGGTTGGTGGAGTTACTTGGAGTGACGACTGCACAAAAACAAATTTTCACATGCAGAGACTCAACTCCGTTACTACTCGCTGCACGCAAGGTTAGTTAATTATTTATTTTCAAAAACGTTAATTATTTCCAATGTCTCGAGTTGCCACATAGATTAAATATGTCCTCTGTTCTCTCTTTATTTTTTTTTTTGCGCAGATAATATCGATCTGGCCAGACAGTTACCTGCAAATCGCGTATAGTCATGCTGCTCTATTGACGAGTGTTGGGCAATAAGCACACGTTTTACAACACCGCTTACACTTGAAACACATTATATTCATCTCCGTCGCACTAGTGCACTTTAAATTCTCGTTGTGTCTGTCCGCTGTTTTGACATCGTGTCGGTCTCTCTCACATCCGCTCGTCGCTTTGAAGCCAGCAAAAAAAATATCGCAGCCGTAGTTGTCGTCGGGGCGCCGTTCTACTCGCAGTGCTGCAATATTTCTAGACTGTAACTCGGAGAAAAGCTGAACAGAAAAAAAAAAAAAAAAAAAATATATAGCCAGAACACACACACACAGAGAAAAGTATATAAAAAGCTAAAGCCTACCGCAGCTTTTGTGTTTCGTTTTGGTTTTTTCTATATAAAGCATTTTTCCACTATAGTTAACCAAATTAATTTCTCGTTTCGTGCAAATCGACAAAGAACAAAAAAAAAGTAATCGAGAAAGGAGAGAAACGTACAACAACTACTACTACACTCTCACATAAACACACACACCACACACAAACACACACACAAGAAAAATCAAATTTCAATCAGAAAATGGCGTTAAAAAGAATCAATAAGGTATGTGAACGAACAAAATAATAATCAAATCAAATTGTTTAAAGCATTTTGGTTAGCATGCAAAAGTTTCAAAAACGTGAATAGAAATTTCTTGTGCGACAAAAAAAAAAAATTTATGCAAGAAATGTGAAACGTAGGAACGGCACAACGTAAAGACTACGAAAAAAAAAAAAAAAAACGAACCGAATACGTGAACCAAAGAAAACGTGCAAACTACTGCAAAAGGAAAAATGGGCGATGACGACGTGCATTAATTACAAGCTTAAACTTAAAGAGTAAAAAAAAACAAGTTTAGGATTTAAGTTTTAGTTGAAAGCGATCAAAAGCTTTGCAATTTCGATTCTAATTAATTTCTCATACATCCAGGCGCAACGTGTACGACCATTTAAGTATATATGTATTGGTCCCAAGTTTCCGTTACACATGTGTTTCTCACCAAAAAAAAAAAACAACAAATGCATCAGTGTATAATTGTGTGTGTGCGACGGGTGCAGAACTGTGCGATTGCGGGAGTTTGGGCAAGCCGGCCAACCTGGTCCAACTTTAACGGCGCCGTCATCTGGGCAAAGCGTTTGGCCAGCACAGTTACCCAATACATATATATAACTGTGTGTGTGTGTGCGTATTTAGCAGGGCACTTACACACACACAAACGCACACTCAAAAGTTGCTTATGCGTTATGTGTTGTTGTTGCTCGCAGAAAGATCCAGCAAAAATAAAACACGGCAGCAAAAAAAAAGCGTATAAAATTAACCTAACCTTACTTTTTAGCGCTGATAATTCAGAAATAGTGCTGCCTATTATAGTACGCACACAACCAACAATTTCATATATACATAGATATATACATGTGTACATATATAAGTTGTATATATAAACCTGCATATGTATGCACATTGCATTGTGTTATAATATGTGTTATATGCGTGCGTATGAAAGCGGTTAAATTTCGTTAAATATCTCACATAAGGACTATTCCTCGCTGGCCTTGCAAATGGGTTTATTTTGTCAAATGTGCATGTAAATATATGCAACAACAGTTAGAACTGCATTAGTGTTTGTCCGTTGAGTCTTTCTTTTCGCTTACTCATATGGCGAGGGAGTAAAACTTTGTGTGCGATAGCTTTTATTGTTTGCTAAACTGTTCGACTAGACTTGACGTCTATTTACATTTAAAGACATTTAAATATGTAGTTGGGAAATTACAGTTTGATTTTAGTGTGGCCGGTTCACACCGTCATAGTAGCCCCCATCAACACACACACACATGCATACACAGAGTCTTTGCACAGTCACATTCAGCGAGCGCACACCATTATGTTTGCCATCTCGCTCACACAACTTGATGAGACGCCCAGCCAGAGCAATGGGTAAAATCGACGGCAGCTGCTGCTGACTCTGACTCGTCTGGCAGCCAACACATACACAGTGTTTGGCTCTTTCTTACACGCGCATATAAAGCTAATGGGGCAGTGCTAAGAGGGTGTCTCTGTGTGTGTGTGCGATGGCAACTGAATGTAGTGTTGCAAAATGTTGCCTTGTATGTGATGTGGAGGGAACAATAATTAGTTAAAAAAAAAATATAATTTAGCATAATTTACTTCTTTTTTTTTTTAAATAATGTACACATGCAGTAAAATATGTAAATTATAGTTAATAATCCAACACACACACACATACATTCATACATTCATATACATGGGTTTGCGTATGATTGTATGAGTTGGTCTGCTGACAGTCTCGACGTCGGCGTCGTCGTCGTTTTTAAGCAACAAAAGCAGCGACGCTGGCTGCGTCATGGCCATTGAATTTTTTCCTTATAATAAACTTTTATATTCATTTTTATATTTGAAATGAAATGAAAATGAAAAGCTAGTGAAAATGAGGAAGCAGACGCTCGTATATTGCCAAATGATTTAATGTTAATTTTCTCGCTATGTGTTTGTTGTTTTCCTTTTTTTTTTTATGTAATTTTTCTATCCATTCTCTTTTTAAAACACGCAATTAGCAAGCAACTGTTTTGCTTTTGATCCCCCCACTCTCTCGCTCCCGTTGCGCTTAAGCATAGACAAGGCTTCGTTGAGTTTGCTGTTTTGTTGTTGTGCTTGAGCCGGGCTCACACACTCGCACTCTCTCTCGCTCTCATTCTCATGCGCGCTGCCGATCGTGGCTGTGTATGCAGGTGTGTGTGTGTGTGTGCAAACGACCGTTAGTTTGTTTTTATTTGAAATTTAAAGCGTAACGCTATCACTTGTCGCCGCCTATATATGCATGAGTCATGCCGTCGGCAGCGTCTCGGCGAGAAAATGAATCCCCTCGAACTTGGCGATTTTCGTATATTTTTTGTTGTAATTTTACATATATATTCTTTTGTGCTCAACAGGTACAAGTAAAGTGTCTGAAAGTGCGTGGCATGTGGCACGAAAAAAGCAAGAAGAAATGTCAAAAAAGAGAGCAAATTATCGTCGGCTCTCGCATGATTTTTTATTTTTATTTTTTTTGTTGCTTTTGCAACTATTTTTGAAATGCGTCGCGCATAAAATATTTTTTCGCGTTTCTTTTTTTTCGCCGATGCGACGGTAAATTATTTTGTTTTTTTTATTCTGTTTTCGTATTTGTAGTTGTAATAGTGTGAGTGTTTAGTACTTCTTAAAAAAGTCCCAAAAGAAATACCAAACAACAACAACAACACTAAACGTATGACTGAGTCAGTCAGCCGTTATTTTTGCTTAATGCTTTATTGAGCAGCCTCCCTTGAGTATTTTTTGTGCCAAGGCTCTTGTTATATGTTACCTTCCGCAATGGCAGTGTTGCCATTTTAGCTATATTAAATAGCTGGTTTTAGCTATATTAAATAGCTAGTTTTAGCTATATTAAATAGCTAGTTTTAGCTATATTAAGTAGCTAGTTTTGGCAATATTAAATAGCTAGTTTTAGCTTTATTTAATAGCTAGTTTAAGCTATATTAAATAGCTAGTTTTAGCTATATTTAATAGCTAGTTTTAGCTATATTTAATAGCTAGTTTTAGCTATATTAAATGACTAGTTTTAGCTATATTTAATAGCTAGTTTTAGCTATATTTAATAGCTAGTTTTAGCTACATTAAATAGCTAGTTTCAGCTATATTTAATAGCTAGTTTTCGCTATATTTAATAGCTAGTTTTAGCTATATTAAATAGCTAGTTTTAGCTATCTTTGCGCCTAGCAAGTAGCTTAATGCTATCGAAAAAAAAGTTGGCTTTATTTTCCAGCTTTTCAAGTTTTTTCTTTGTTTGCTACTAATTTTTAATTGTTTCAAACTCACCACTCAGCTTTAATATTTGTTTGGTTTTCGTTCTGGCAACACTGTTCTCATCTTTTTTTCTTGTGCTCTCTGTGTTTTTTTTTTGCCGGTTTATTTTACACCTATTTGTTGTGCGCCCCCTGTTGGCAGCTGTGCTGTAGTCATGTACATGGGCAGAGAATGGTTATAGTGGAGGGAGGGGGTATAACAGCCGCTCAGCTGTGTGCGTGCGTTTGACGTTTTGAGGGTAAGAGCAAGAGAGAGACAAAGAGAGCCAGCAGCTTTTGCTTGCTTGTGCGCGCCTTCTTCTGCCTTCTGTTTGGCTCGGGCCAACGAACTTGATTTTCGCATTTATTCCCATTTGCTGCTGGCAGCAAAAATAAATATATTTTTTTTTTTCATATTTATGTTGTATGAATATTAAATGCAACCAAATTATACATTATACTTGCAACGCACATGATTAAATATATATGCATCAAATTTGCATATAACAGATAAAAGCAAGCCAAGCGCAGAGCAGGAAGAAACTCAAAAAAAAAAAAAAAAATATATATATATATATATATATATGCGACATGCCAAAATGCTTTAAAAATGTTATATTATAATATATAATAATAATAATAATATTTTAATCTATTTTCCCATTTTTAAATATTCACAGGAACTGCAAGATCTGGGCAGAGATCCACCTGCACAATGTTCAGCTGGACCAGTTGGAGATGATTGTGAGTAACTCGATGGCATGTTTCAGACATACAAAAAACAACAACAACAACACACGCTTCTCCCCCCTCCCATTCGATTGTGGATCTTCATGTTAATATTATCAGCTCTCCTCTTTTGCATTATGTAACTGTAACATCGTCACGACAAGTAATGCGCTCTCTCTCTCGCTCTCTCCTATTTCGCTTGCTATAAATAGCGGAGACATCTCTTTATAGTTAGTTTTTGATCTGCTTTGACGTCAGCTGCAGAAACGTGACTTGACTGTTTTTTTCTCTTTCCTATAAACAAGGAAATAGAAGAAGAAGAAAAAAAGGAAAATTTAATATTATAGATTCCGTTTTAAACATAAGTAACAATCTCTATTGCATTAGTTTTCGTTGAGTTTCTAGTTCTAAGTAACAATCTCTATTGCATTAGTTTTTGTTAAGTTTCTAGTTCTCGTTGAGTTTTCGTTGAGTTTCTAGTTCTAAGTAACAATCTCTATTGCATTAGTTTTCGTTGAGTTTCTAGTTCTAAGTAACAATCTCTATTGCATTAGTTTTCGTTGAGTTTCTAATTCGCTTGAAATTATTTCAATTTATAGCACATTTTTGTCATATGAAAAACCGCAGCTTATAAATATTTTCATAACATTTTTTTTGCAGTCATGCTTTATAATGATCTGCATGACTCTAGTTGTGGCAACTTCAATTATATACATTAACGTTTTTCCATTTAACTGTTAATACTACGTGCACACATATGCACAGGTCAGCGTTATGTGTGTGTGTGTGTGTGTGTGTGAGCGGTTTAAGTCAGCTTCGTTTTTGCTATGGAGGTCACCTAGATGACGTCACTGAAAAAGTGAAATCGTGGAATTGAAGTTTTTTTTTAGTTTCTTTGTGGGTTTTTGTGAGTAATTTAAACAAATATAGTTATAAGGAAGTTTTAATATAGATTTTGTAAGAGTAGAGAAAGCTTTCGTTCAGGTTTAATGAATCAAACTGAACGAAGATCAGCTTTTTTTAGTGTATTCTCCTTTAACTGTTATCTGTATTGCATTAGGAACTGTTATACATAAGGTATTAGTGTATTCTACTCTATCTTTTATATGTGCTGCTGTTATACTGTTATACATAACGTATAAGTGTATTCTCCTCTCACTATTGCATTAGGAACTGTTATACATAACGTATTAGTGTATTCTACTCTATCTTTTATATGTATTGCTGTTATACTGTTATACATACGGTTTAAGTGTATTCTCCTCTAACTCTATTGCAGTAGGAACTGTTATACATAACGTATTAGTGTATTCTCCTCTAACTGTTATATGTATTGCATTATGAACTGTTATACATAACGTATCAGTGTATTCTCCTCTAACTGTTATATGTATTGCATTAGTAACTGTTATACATAACGCATTAGTGTATTCTACTTTATCCTGTTATCTGTATTGCATTAGGAACTGTTATACATAACGTATACTCTATCCTGTAATCTGTATTGCATTAGGAACTGTTATACATAACGTAATCAGAACAATTAGTATTACGAGATAATTAGATAACCTATTTGCTTGCAGCTACTTGCATATATATATATATATATATATATATATATATTTACTTATGTCTGTACGTATTTCCACGTTTGTCGCTGCGCTTCCGCTGTTTTTCTGTTATCAACAAATTTCATGCTTATCAGTTGTGTGTGTGTATATATGTTCAATACATATACATAAAAACTACGTGGCGATAACCACCAACCGCATTGGGCACTCCCCTTCTCCCCTCCCTCAACGCTTTGTTCTGCGAAAACAAAGAAACTACGATGCATAGTTGCATTTAATGAGTACGCCTATAAATGTTATTAATTTGTTATCGATAAACGATAAATTTTGATCTCTATTCAACCTTCTCTAAAACTTCACATTACGCTGCTGCTGCTGTGTGTGTGTGTGTGTCTGTCATAAATGAAATTACAGTAATTGTATTGCTCACACACACACACACACACACACACACACACTCGCACTCCCCTCAGCAGCTGTGCGCTCGGCCCAGTTCTCAGCCCTCAAAAACGAGCCCTGCTGCGCTGTCGCTGCTCTGCCGCTGCTCTGCTGCTGCTGCTCGGTCGCTGCTCTGCTGCTGCTGCTACTTCTGCTGCTGTTGTGACATTGAGAGAGTGCCAGTAAAGCTATGCCATAATGTGCGCGAGTGAGATGGCATGCTAGGCAAGTAATGGTGATGGTGATGCTGCTGCTGTCGGCGTCAGCTGCGCTGTAAGCGTTGATGTCAACGTCGCTGCCAGCAGTCGGTGCCAAGGCTCTTTGGCAATGTTGTTGTTTGTTTTTGTTCTTTTCGGGCACACTTGAGCGAGCGGAAGGCGGCACTGAGGCGACAGAGGGCGCTTTGGGGCGAGTCAAGTAATCGAGCTGAAAGTGTGAGAGAGAGAGAAGAAAACTCTCAATGCAATTTGTTGTTTTTTTTTTCTCTTAACATGAAGTTCTGCATTGTCAGCTTTTCTGTTGTTGTTATTTAGTATTTTCCTAGTAATTAACAATTTAATTCAACATTATCACATATAACTCATCGTTCTTCTTCTTCTTTATTTTCAGTATTTCACTGGCAAGCTACAATAATGGGCCCGGTAAGGAGTGACAGCTGTCAATTTCCACACACACACACACACACACACACATACACACACACATACACTGCATATTAATATTTGTTTTTGCTCATTTGCAGCTGGATTAAGTTGGGATAAGTTCATCGAGAGAGAGTTCAACGCGCTTGTGACAAATTGGAGCAGTTTAACCTTTATTTGCCCCAAAAAAAAGTTCCGTTATATGTTTGCCGAAGTGCTTCAGTTTGCTTTGAACACAAATCGTATCTTATGGCAGCAGCGCCATCTACAGGGTAGAAGCCTAAACAATCGATCTTCTCTACTAATTTAAGGGATTTGAAGCTCAGTCAAGAGTTTAAAGAGGTTTAGCGAGGCTTTTGCCCCCAAAAAAAGTTCCGTTATATGTTTGCCGAAGTGCTTCATTTCTTTGTATTGAAAACAAGTCATATTTTAAAAGCAGCAGCGCCATCTACTGTGCAGAAGCTTAAACAATCGATCTTCTCTACTAGTTTAAGGGCTTTGAAGCTGTAAAGTGTTTGCCAAGAGTTTAGAGAGGAAAAGATATATATATATATATATATAAAAGAGATATTCTTATAATGTAAATATAATATTCAGTTATCATATATGATTATAAACTTGTGCAAGATTAGCTTAGAAGAGTCCAAAGGTATTGAAAAGCGATGCTGATAGTTCCTTCTTCCTTTTTATACCCTGAACCCATTGAAAATGGGTAAAAAGGGTATAATGGTTTTGTGCAAAAGTATGTAACAGGCAGAAGGAAGCATCTCCGACCCCATAAAGTATACATATTCTTGATCAGCATCAACAGTGGAGTCTATCGATAGTCGATATATATATCGATATGTCCGTCTGTATGTATGAACGCGTCGATCTCAGAGACTATATGAGCTAGAGACTCCAGATTTGGTACATAAGCTCGCCTAATCCCTAGGCAGTACAAGTTTGTTTTAAATTTTCGATAACTCTTCCCGTTTCCGATATACACATGTAATCGATAACAACAAAATCTTCAATTTGGAAAACTTTTTGATGCAGTTTGAAAGATTAGACTAAATATTGACAATCTGTGAAAATTTTATTGAAATCGGTTGAGAAACACTGGAGATATGGAGTATTGAAATTAAGAAGGTATGCTCTATACGCGTATACATACACACACTCACACATACTTGCAAGCACTGACTGTATGCGTAAAGTTTAGGGTTAAGGGTATAGTCTAGTCGGGATTTTTCGACTAGAGCCTTCTTCCTTGTTCTTAACTAATTTTAATCATTTAAACAATGTGTTAAGAAAGTTCGAAGACTGCGAAACACGTAAAGAATTTAGCTTCAGATATAATTGAAGGTTAAAGTCAAGGAGGTGATGTGATTAAATTGTATAAGCTTGTCCTAAGAAGTCTTTGTGTAGCCTTTGGCTTAATCCAACCCCAACAAAAATCTCACAAACCTAATCTATATATCTACATATATATAGTATGAGTATAGCTGAAGAATTGCTCAACCTGAACTTATCCCAACTAAAGCTGGCAACTTATATATATTATAGTATATATATTATATTATTATATATTATATTATATATATATATATATATATTATATATTATATTATACTTATAGTTTTTAACAATCTTATATTTTTACCAATTTTATATTTTTAAAAATCTTATATTTTTACCAATCTTATATTTTACCACTCTTATATTTTTAAAAATCTTATATTTTACGAATATCTTTCTTTTTTTAATTCTTCTATAAATATTAATATTAATACCTTTAGTTTTTACCAATCTTATATTTTTAAAAATCTTATATTTTACGAATGTCTTTCTTTTTTTGAATTCTATTAATATTAATATTAATATTTATAGTTTTTACCAATCTTATATTCTTACCACTCTTATATTTTACCACTCTTATATTTTACCAATCTTATATTTTACGAATATCTTTCTTTTCGAATTCTTCTATTAATATTAATATTAATATTTATAGTTTTTACCACTCTTATATTTTATCAATCTTATATTTAACCAATCTTATATTTTACAAATCTTATATTTTACGAATATCTTTCTTTTCGAATTCTTATTATTATATTTATAGTTTTTAACAATCTTATATTTTAATCAATCTTATATTTTAATCAATCTTATATTTAACCAATCTTTTTTACCAATCTTATATTTTACGAATATCTTTCTTTTCGAATTCTTCTATTAATATTAATATTAATATTTATAGTTTTTAACAATCTTATATTTAACAATCTTATATTTAACCAATCTTATATCTTACGAATATCTTTCTTTTTTAATTCTTCTATTAATATTAATATTAATATTTATAGTTTTTACCAATCTTATATTCTTACCACTCTTATATTTTACCACTCTTATATTTTACCACTCTTATATTTTACCATATCTTATATCTTACCAATATCATTTTTTTTGAATTCTTCCAGCCGGACAGCCCTTATCAAGGAGGTGTATTTTTCTTAACTATACATTTCCCAACAGACTATCCTTTTAAGCCGCCGAAAGTGGCCTTTACAACACGCATATACCATCCAAACATTAACAGCAATGGATCGATTTGCCTCGATATATTAAGATCTCAGTGGTCGCCAGCATTAACTATTTCAAAAGGTAAACCAAATCGAATTTATATATATATATATACATGATATACATGATAACTAATCGATTTTTCTCTCTTTTTGTAGTCTTATTATCAATTTGCTCTCTACTCTGTGATCCCAATCCAGACGATCCGCTTGTTCCAGAGATTGCCAGAATATATAAGACCGATCGGGAAAAATATAATGAGCTGGCACGGGAATGGACTAGAAAGTATGCTATGTGATGCGTTCCAGATTGCAGCAACAACAACAACAACAACAATAACAAAAACATCAACAACAACAACAAGAACATCAAGAACAAGAACAGTCCAACAACAACAACAACAACAAAATTAGCAAGAACAGCAACCACATTAAAATCAACAACAGCAACATTTACAGTTACAGTTAGTTACAGCTGCAGACTCCGCAACCACAGCAACAACAACAGCAATAACAACAACAACAGCGACAGCTCCCAATTCGTAGAAGTGAAACGACAACAACAACAACAGCGAGTGGAACGTAGGCAAAGTACCAACAACAACAGCAACAGCAACATCAACATTAACAGTTATAAAAGCAGCAAGAGCAAAAGCAACAGAAACGTTAACAGCAGCAGCCGTAACATAGACATTAACAGCAGCAGCAGCCGTAACATAAGCATTAACAGCAGCAGCAGCCGTAACATAAACATTAACAGCAGCAGCAGCCGTAACATAAACGTTAACAGCGACTGCTGTCAAATTGGCATCCCGTTTATTTGACCGACGGAAGAAGAAGATGGCGGCAGCGGCAGAGGCAGCGGCAGCGACGGCGGCAGATGCAGTTTAGAATGGAAAGAGATGAATGAAAAATAATAATTTAATAATAATTACTGAATATAAAAACAAAAATGATTAAAAATACACACAAACAAACACACACACACACACACAACACACACATTATGTAAGCATTAAAAACATTTAAAGCGAGACAGCTAAACAACAACAACAGCATCCCACACACATAATAAGTTTAAACAACAAATACAACAACAACAAACAAACAAAAACTACAAATAAAGATCAGCTGGAAAATTATTATTATTATTATTATATTATATTTAAAATGAACCGGAAAAAAATAATAAAAAATCACAAAAATTCAAATTCTCTCCACTGTCAAAAACGCGTTAAAAAATACTAAAAAAAAAAAACTTTGCCAACTTTTCTTGCACCCCCCCTCTCTTTTGTCGTCCCTCCTTCTCTCCACACACACTCACACACACACACACACAGACACACACCTATTATTATTACATTTATAATTAAAAGAAGAAAAACAATGAAATGAAATTTATAATGCAAAGAGAATAATACTGCAAAGCATAACGCGAAACATATAT
The DNA here is from genome assembly GCA_035044485.1 of Scaptomyza reducta. Classification (NCBI taxonomy): domain Eukaryota; kingdom Metazoa; phylum Arthropoda; class Insecta; order Diptera; family Drosophilidae; genus Scaptomyza; species Scaptomyza reducta. Next base: position 56,313 of record JAWNNV010001212.1, on the reverse strand, counting down.
CATTTAAATCAATTCATGAATTTTCGATTCGTTAAAACTATCAATTCAAATGCTGTGTCGGCCCAATAACACAAGTTGGAACTGAAAAAAAGAGTTTTTGGAAATTGTTTAGCAAGTAGTTCGAGAGTTTTTTAGCAAAAAGAAAAACAAAAAACAACAAAAAGGACTCGAGATTGGAACGTACATATACATATGTATAAGCTTTTATGATTTATACCATTAAAACAAAACAAAAACTTACATATATATATATACACACTTTTTGAATCTACTATTCTTAGATTTTGGTTTTTGTGCTTTTCATACCCTGAACGCATTGAAAATGAGTGAGAAGGGTATAATGGTTTTGTGCACAAGTATGTAACGGGCAGAAGGAAGCATCTCCGACCCCATAAAGTATATATATTCTTGATCAGCATCAACAGTGGAGTCAATCGATAGTCGATATATATATCGACATGTCCGCCTGTATGTATGTAAAAGCTAGAGACTCCAGATTTGGAACACAAGCTCGCCTAATCCCTAGGCAGTACGAGTTTGTTTCAAATTTGCGATAACTCTTTCCGTTTCCGATATGCACATGTTATCGATAACAACAAAATCTTGAATTCAGAAATCTTTATTATGCAGTTTGAAACATTAGACGAAATAATGACAATCTGTGAAATTTTATTTTCGATAACTCTTCCCCTTTCCGATATACATATGTTATCGATAACAACAAAATCTTGAATTTGGAAAACTTTTTGATGCAGTTTGAAACATTAGACGAAATAATAACAAGCCGTGAAAATTTTATTGAAATCGGTTAGGAAACTCCGGAGATATGGAACATTGAAGTTAAGTCAAGTATGCACTATAAGCGTACACACACACATACTTGCAAGCAAGAGTTTTAATGGAGAGAAACCTAAACTTAAGAGCTCTACAGTGTTGTAATCTGGATATACTTGAAAATTTCTAGAGCTTTTAAGCTTTCTAGAAAACTTGAATATGTTTTTTAGGGTATTCCCAATGATAGCTTGGAACCCAAGGAACTCTTAAAACAAATCTACCTAAAGTTGTAATATTTTTTGATTGCTAAAACGATAAGTATTAACGTTTTTTTCTAAAGTATGTCCAAGTACAAAACGATTTTTTGGGAAAAAAAAAATTAAAAGTTTTTCAAAAACTTTCTGAAAATCTCCAAAAACTTAACTTTTAGACTACTGCTTAAAGCTTTATAAGAAGCAGTATTAAAAATATGCCTAATCGATCGTTTTTATAAGCTTTATGAGTAAGTTATTTCAGAAAGTTCAGGCAAGTATTGCTTTTATTTAACCTTAAAGTTGTTTTCTTTGAATTAGCTGTATCCAATTTTTCCCCGTGAGACATTTAAATAAATATATATGAATAATATATAAGACGAAAAACCTTGAAAAGAGAACAACAGCTGCAGCTGAAAGCGGAAAAAGCAAAATACTGTTAAATCGTTCAATGTGAAGGGCATTCGAAATTCGTTACACAGCTGCGAATGTCAAAAGAAGAGAGAAAAGTGCAAGCTCAACTTAAAGCAACAACAACGATAACATACATACACACACACATACACATACGTATGTATTAGTTTCGAGTAACAGGCACAGCATGTTAATATAAACATTTTAATCAATTCGGGAGACTCAATAAACACGTCTAAAAAATCGACGTCAAAGCTGAGAAGCGCGCCAAACTTTTGTTGTAAAAGCTCTTTTTTTATCGTTTGCCTTTTTGGTTTAACGGTTTCGCAAGCGAGTGAGAGAAGTAAGCCTAACTCTAAAGCGCTCTCTTAAGCTAAACGTCACAACTGTTATACATACGTCACAATTGTAATACACATATATTTTGGATGACTTGTAAGTTGTGAGTGTAAGTAAATGTTATAAATTATTTAAAGATTATTGTAAACTCAAAACGATAAGAACTATATCACAATAATAATCTAACACGTCACGCTGCGCTCTCGTTTTGTACTTTGAACTCAACGAATATACGGAAACGTGAATAGTTGTGCTCTTTGCTCATCTTGCCAACGATCGATCAGTCGTGCTTGCTCTCCCAAGATCGGGCGCGCTCTCGCGCTCTTTGTTCATCTTGCCAATCATCGATCAGTCGTGCTTGCTCTCCCAAGATCGGGCGCACTCTTTGCTCTTGCGCTTTGCTCATCTTGCCAACGATCAGTCGTGCTTACTCTCCCAAGATCGGGCGCGCTCTTTGCTCTTGCGCTTTGTTCATCTTGCCAACGATCAGTCGTGCTTACTCTCCCAAGATCGGGCGCTCTCTCGCGCTCTTTGTTCATCTTGCCAACCATCGATCAGTCTCCCAAGATCGTGCGCGCTCTCGCGCTCTTTGCTCTTGCGCTTGGACCGGCGATTGTGCGTGTGTGTGTTAGTGTTGTGGGCCCAAACTTTTTTGTTTGGCGAGCTGCCTGCTGCCCTAGTTGCCTGCCTGCCTGCCTGCTGCTGCAGTCTTCAGTTGACTTTCAGGCTGTCTCGCGAGTGGATCGTGGATCGTGAGTGCGAGACTTTTGCGAAAAAAAAGTGAAATTTTCAATTCAGTTCGCTAGAACATATATTCGAGTATGTGTACACGTATGAATACATATAGCATGCAAATACAAACACACAAATCGCTGTGCATTTAAATGTATAACACATAAAATTAAAATCAATTAAATGTTTGCCAATTCATTGAACGAAGAATGTTTTTCTCTCGCTCACACGTGCAATACACACATAAATGAACGAAGAAGAAACTGTGCAGACTGAACGATTTTTGGTTATGCAAACGAAGGAAAGCGCGAGCGAGAGAGGGAGTGAGATCAACTTTCTTTTCTCTCGCTTTCGCTCTTGTTCGTTACGCACGTGTAACGTTTGAATACATAAATATTTAATCCCTTGCGACTTGCATTTGCGTTTTGCCTTGATTTATTATTGCAAAAGGGCATTCGTTCAGTCGGGGTTACAACACTTGTGCATTATGCGATTTGTCAACAATCACCACACACACACACACACACACATTCACACTCTCCCCCTCCCCCTTCAATTTCGATCAGTTAGCAACTCCGTTAAAATATAAAATGTCTTTTGTTCGGCTTCGAATTTCGCACTCAAATGCGAATTCGAAACGAAGAAGAAGAAACATTAGAAGCCGGAATCGAAGCCAGCTTCTGCGAACACTGATAGCAAGTACAGTAAACATCCGCTACAAATGAATAAAATAAATGAAAGGGGTTTAATCAAATATAGGAATAAAATATTATGTATAAGAGTATTTTTTTAAAGAATTTTACTAGCAAAAAATGAATATCAAAGAATTTTCTTGTTCTTGTTAGCCAATACTCCCTGCATATATATGCATATATCAATATTTAATCGTTTTTTTTTTTTATTGGTAGGCTTCCAAAATGAGCCCACGTCCACATGAGAGTCTGGCGGCAGCTCAAATTTTAGCTGACTGTGATTTAAGCGACGCAGCCACATGCTACAATCGCAAACTGGCAAAGGATGGTGGCGGCGATGGCGGTGATAACAACAGCTGGGTGAGTGAACGTCAACTGAGCTGATAACAGAGAGTGAGAGCGAGAAAGAGAGATGCGTGAACATGATTGATCTTTGGAGTTAATCGCAACATGTGCAAAACCAAAGAGAGAGAGTGAGAGAGAGAGCTTAACGAAAGAAAACTTGACGACAAGCAGAGCTTACAAATGGAGTCAAGGTCAAAATTGGGTTGGTTACATTGTTGTTGTCTAACTTGTAGACGATCAATGTTAACTTACATAACGCATATAACAAACATTGTGCGTACACAGGGAGAAAAAATGAGAAGCTGTGCGAATGAAGATCGATTTGAAAAGTTTGAGTTTGAAATTGATTTTACTAAAAGTTAAAAGTCAGTATAACACTTTACGATCGTATAACACTTGTTATAATACACAAAGTTGCGATCGTATAACACTTGTTATAATACACAAAGTGGCAACTTTATAATTATATAATACTTGTTATATAACACTTGTTATAATACACAAAGTTGCGATCGTATAACACTGTTGTAATACATAAAGTTTCCATCGTATAACACTTGTTATAATACACAAAGTTGCCATCGTATAATACTTGTTATAATACACAAAGTTGCGATCGTATACACACTTGTTATAATACACAAAGTTGCCATCGTATAACACTTTTTATAATACACAAAGTTGCCATCGTATAACACTTGTTATAGTACACAAAGTTGCGATCGTATAACACTTTTTATAATACACAAAGTTGCCATCGTATAACACTTTTTATAATACACAAAGTTTTCTCTCTGTGTAACATTTGTTATAGTACACAAAGTTGCGATCGTATAACACTTGTTATAATACACAAAGTTGCCATCGTATAATACTTGTTATAATACACAAAGTTGCCATCGTATAATACTTGTTATAATACACAAAGTTGCGCACGTATAACACTTTTTATAATACACAAAGTTGCCATCGTATAATACTTGTTATAATACACAAAGTTGCCATCGTATAACACTTGTTATAATACACAAAGTTGCGATCGTATAACACTTGTTATAATACACAAAGTTGCGATCGTTTAACATTTGTTACAAAAATCGTATAACATTTGCTATATTACACAAAGTTTTCTCCCAGTGTAAAGGTATTTGTTTTTTTGTCTTGAGGGCATTGCGAAAGTTTCACTCATGCGGAATTCCTCAAGTTCAGCTGTCGATTCGAACTTGAAACTGGTTTCGGATTTATGCCAAAAAAAACACACCAAAAAAAAGCATTCCAATCTGATGAAATATAACTGTGTGCGTGTGGTGCAGTTCTCTGCTGGTATGACACTTGTTGTTGCTTGTTATATCATTGGGAGGCTGGTTCCACAATTATTACCGCTTCAGCCTAAAAGAAACTAAAAAAAGAGCTTGCACAACACACACACACACACACACACATACAAATGAAAGGCAATGCCGGCTGAACGAAATTTGCTCACAACTGTCGCTCTCTCTTTCTCTCTCTCTCTCCATTTAACAGAGTTGCTCAATGTGAGCTTTATTTGAATCTCGCAATCGTAACAGCCTCTCACTCACTCTCTCTTTGTAGTTGAGAGCTTTTTTGTTGGCTAACTTGGCGGGCGTTCGTTTTGGTTGGTTTTAGTTTCGTTCAAGTTTTTCAACGAAACGGTTGATAAAAGTGTAACATATTCATATCAAGTTTGAATTTTCGACGTCATTTCGAAACAGAAGCTTCGATAAAACAATAAACAAAGAAGTGAGATCGTCTTAAGTGTGATCGTATTCAAAACGATATTGAGTATGGAATCCACAGTTATAACAACCACAGAAACAACAACAACCACACAAGAAACACAAAAAACTAAAAATGTAAGATCAAAAAATCCAACAACAAACATCTTTTCAATTGTAATGCAAAAAAAAAACGTATAACGTATTACACAATGCATTTATGTCAATGCCTAAATTAATTGCACATCCTGTTTATCGATGACTTTGCCATTCAGATTCCACTTATTTGCCCTCTCAATAATGATTTTAACTTCAACTTTTAGTTTCAAACTGTAATGCACTTTGCTGTGCTATTCAATCAGCTGCTGCTGCTGCTGCTGTTGCTGCTCTTACGGTATTGTTTACCCTTTATACAGCCGTGCCAAAATGTTCGTATAACACTTTAGTGAGAAATTGCGTTATATTTAATTGAAATGTGGGTGTGTACCAAAAACTACTTTTACTACGAAATCAGATTAGCTCGTAGAGTTAGAAACATTATTTCTGCTATTATTATAATTTTTATAACGAATACAATACTTGCATTCCACAATGGCAAAAAATAGGTTTATAAAATTGAAATGTGGGTGTGTACCAAAGAACAAAATTGAAATGTGGATGCGTACCAAAAACTACAACTACTTTTACTACGAAATCAGATTAGAGTTTTAGATATATATATATATATATATTAGATATATTATTATTATTATTTTTTTTTATTTATTTTTTTTATTTTGCTATTATTATAATTTTGATATACTTGCATTCCACAATGGCAAACAAAATATGTTTATATGATATGCGCTATTTCGCTGAATGTAATAAAAAACTACTCATTTCTCAAATTTATTTGTCTGCTGTAACAGCTGCCTATTTGCCAGTAGTATGCAGTATGTACTAACATTTCTCGCAGGCTGTACAATTTCAACTGTTTATGGGCAGGCTAGTGCTGTCTCAACTTACGCATAAACAACAACAACAGCAAACAAGAAGCAAGTGCAAAAGCAAAAATGCTTTCCAATGCATTTCGAGAATGCAAACAACAACAATAACAACAACAACAACAATATATTTTCGTAAATGTAAACAAAACGTCATCAACCTGTTCAGGCGCACACATACAATGAGAGAGAGCGAGACAGAGAGGGAGAGTAAAGCACTCATAGACAGACTGTAATACGATAATTGTTGTTGTTGTTATTGTTTATGGGTTTAGAAACTGGATAAACACATTAAGTGTCAAGCCCCTAAAGTTGTTGTTGTTATTTTTCTCCTACTATTCAGTATAGATTTGAAACGTTTGCTTCTTTGAAGCCGGAAGTAACGGTTAAATGCAAATTTGCCTGCAAGCTTTAACTTTGAACCACGTTCGTTCAGTTTTTTAATCTTCTTCTCTTCTTCTTCGACAGCACGATGGCCAACTAACGGGCACGGAACTAACCACGGATGCCTCGCATCAGTTTCCGGCTAACGAGGAGCCCAATGTACTTGGTCATGGCCCCGATTTCGATGACAAATGTTGCAAGCTCAAATGGTTGTGCAACTTTGATGATGTGAGTGCCACCAAATGAAGTTCAATTTCTATACATCCATCCATCAATCTATCAATATATATTCAATTCGTCGCTTCGTTTTTAATTGAAAGCAATTTGTTCGAATTATTTTTTTTTTTTTTTTTTGGCAAATTAACGAATTGGCGCTTGCTTGGCACCCCTCCCCCCTCCCCCTCCTACCCATTGCTTTCCCCCTCCCCCTCCTTACTCTCCTTACACTTAACGAAACAAGTCAAGAGTCGAGCAAAAATCTTTTATTTTTTCTCGTTAAGTTTTATTGTCATTGCTGTTAGCAACAACTATCTACACACATACATGCATACAACTGTAAGTGGGTGTGTGTAATAACTATCTATACACATACATGTATACAACTGTAAGTATGTATGTATGTGTGTGTGTGTGTGTTTGCATGTGCGTGTTGTAAAAGAAATAAGCTCGATACGCTGAAAAATGCAAAACGTGGCAACAATTGCCAAATAGCAGTAAATACGAATAGGCACGAAAACAAGACAACAACAACAATAATAATAACAACAACAACAATAGCAATAACAACAACAACAACTGTCGCTACAAACTAAATCAAGGTCGATTTTATTATTAACCAAACGCTACTCTACAACAAAAGAGAACAAAAAAAAAGAGAAAAATCCGCCTAACAAAACAAACAAAGAAGAAGAGGAAGACGAAATAATTTTTAAAAATTAAAGTACTCTTCAAAATTGAATAGATTTGAGTTGGAAATTAATCATTAAATATTAAATATATTTATATATGTGACAAACTTTCGTTAAGCTTCATTACATTAAGCTCAGGAAAGAAAAGGATACTTATTTTTTCGATAAAATTTTTCTTCATCTTAAAAAAAAAAATTAATTAAATATATATATCAAGGATAGTTAAGATTTTTTAAATTTTTTTTTAAGATATATATATATAGTTAAGATTTTTAAAATTTTTTTTAAAGATATATATTTATATATATAAAGGATATTTAAAATTTTGTTTTTTTTTTTTAAGATAAAGAAAAGCTTTATCGATATATATATATATATAAAGGATAGTTAAGATTTTTTTAATATTTTTTTAAGATAAAGAAAAAATTTATCGAAAAAATAAATATCCTTAAAAAAAAATTAAAAAAATCTTAGCTATGTATATATATAAAGCATAGCTAAGATTTTTTTAAATTTTTTTTTAAAGATATATATATATATATAAAGGATAGTTAAGATTTTTAAAATTTTTTTAAAGAGATATATATATATATATATATAAAGGATAGTGTAGATTTTTTTAAAATTTTTTTTAAAGATAGATATAGATATATATATATAAAGAATAGTTAATTTTTTTTTATTTTTTTTTAAGATGTACATATATATAGAGATCTTATATCCAGAATTCCCTTTTTAAATGTGAATCAAAATAGTTCGTTTAAGCTACTTTAAACTTGCCTCAAAAAATCGAAGCTATTGTAGAGTATTAAAAAAGCTGCATTAAGCTAGCAAAACCCGAGAGAGACATGTGCCGGGCATTAAGTATATATATATATATTTGTCTTATTTTTGCGTAACTGTGACTTTGGCCATTTGAAAATTTGGCACGTGGCCAAAAGGTTTCTTGCTGGCTTTGTCTGCAATTCTGTTAGTTTTTTTTTTCAATTATTTTCAATGTTGCTCATTGGAAATACATTTCATGTTTGGCCTGACCGTGTAATACAAAACGAACTAAAAACTATTTTGTTTCGTTCTTCGTTTAATGTTTTTCTGCGTGTTTCTCTTTTTTACAGGCGCCCAGCCATTTGAAGTTCAATCCGTATATTCGTCGCGGCTATCGCACATTCCTCTCCAATAAATTGTGCCTGCAGAGCATGTTTTGGTGGACCAACGAGACGGTAAGTAAGCTTTAAGAGAGCTTTAAGTGATGTTTGACGAAGCTTTAAGTGAGCGCAGTGAGTCACATCTTAATTTAACGAAAGTTTGTGTCTCAGCTTAACCAATACAGTTTTGGAGTAACTGAGCTAAACTATGGTTGCAAACTGTAACGTATATCGTTTTAAATTCTGAATTTCAAACTTAGAACATCTTAGATATGGAGTTAACTTAACGAAAGGTTGTGTCTTTGCTTATATAATACAGTTTTGGAGCAACTCAGCTAAGCTATGGTTACAAACTGTAACGTATATCGTTTTAATATCTGAATTTCAAATAAAAAAGTAAAAATTATATTCAACATGGTTTAAGCAAGCTTTTGGAGCTTTAAGTGAGCCTCAAGCAAGTTTTAAATATACCTTAAGGTGAGTTTTAATGGAGCTTAGAGTAAATTTTCAGTGGGCTTTAAGTATGCTATATGCAAGCTTTCAGCGAGCTTTAAGTGAGCTTTCAGTGAGCTTTAAGTGAGCTTTCCATGAGCTTTAAGTGAGCTTTCCATGAGCTTTAAGTGAGCTTTCAGCGAGCTTTAAGTGAGCTTTCAGTAAGCTTTAAGTAAGCTTTAAGTGAGCTTTAAGTGAGCTTTCAGTGAGCTTTCTGTGAGCTTTAGTAATCCAACGAAGCAGACTAATCCCATACGTAATCTCATCCACAACTCTTCTTTCATACCCTTTTACAGATCAACATCTGGAGTCATTTGGCTGGCTGTATACTCTTCATCGGCCTGACAATATTTGACTTCCAGTTTCTGCGCCAACACGCGGACATCAGTGATCAGGTGCTGGTTGTGTGCCTGTTGGTCTGCTTCTGCCTGTGCATGCTAATGTCGGCCATATATCATATATTCTCCTGCAAGTCGGAAGAGCATTATGAACTGTTTCTCTCCGTCGATTTCCTGGGCATATCCCTGTCACTGGTTGCCATCTACATAAGTGGCATGTATTATGCCTTTTGGTGTCATACGGTAAGTTTTGAACTCAAAACTGAAAGTTTTCAATATTTTGATTTCTCGATATCGTTTTCGTTTCAAGTTTCTGCGCACTCTATACTCTACGATTGCGTTGGGCATGTTCGGCTTGGCCATCGCTGTGCAAATACCCCAACTGAATGTCTCCATGAATGGAAAAGTCTCCGTTCTGTTGCTTTGGTCAGCGTATGGAATATTGCCGCTGGGCCATTGGGCTGTGGCCATGGGCGGATTGGAGAACGAGCTGGTTGGACTGATGGTGCCCCGGATTGTTGTCATGTATCTGCTCTGTTTGATTGCGTTCGTGTTCTATGCGGCCAAGATACCCGAACGTTGGCTCAATGGCAAGGTGGATTTTGTTGGCCATTCGCATAATTGGTGGCATCTGATTATTGTTGCTGCCTTTTATCATTGGCACAATACGGGCTTGGTGTATGCTGAATATCGTTTGAATAACAGCTGCAGTGCGCCTGTGTTGGCTTGAAGTGGTGCTTTATAGCGAGGGTGGACTGTAGTTGTCGAATTGTATATAGTTTAGTTAGTTGCGCTAAGGTTTTAACTAATATTTAGTTGTAGTAACTGTTTGCAAGATATTGTTAATTTATGTATACACACACACACATACATGTACATACAAACATATTATGTATATGCTAATTGTGTGTGTGTGTGTGTATTGTAAGGGTTTTTTCTCTGTTCGAAAGCTAATCGTGTGAACTGGAGAAGCTGTTCGGTTTTTGTTTTTATTAGTATTACGGCCATGAAGAAATGTGAATCTGGTTCAAAAACTTTCTAATCAAAACAATTTATGAACGCTAATTAATAAAGAGTACAAAAGTTATGAAAAATTGAAATCATTTATCCAAGTTGCACATCAAAGGTTTGATGTGAACTTTCGTTAAGTTTGTCAATTTGATTAACGCATATATGGCTCGACTAGGGTTGTGACTTTACTGTGCTACTGTTGTTCTCAGGTTCGTATCACTGATGATATTCAACGAATGTGTTATTCTTTGCGTGATAGCTGTCACAGTGTTCCCAGGTTGGGTGTCTTTGCTTTTATACTTTCCGAATTTAACGAAAGCTGGCTTTTGTTATGGCAATGAACGTATGACAGTTAAATAGGTTTGAGTCAATCAATCAATTTTAGATATTGAATTAATTTCACGGAAGTTCGGCACCTTCATTTAACTCATATATGGCTCGACTAGTTTTGTGACTTTATTGTACTACTACTGTTGTTCACAGGTTCGTATCTCTGCTACACCACTGATGATATTCAACGAATCTGTTGTGTTTAGCTGTCACAGTGTTCCCAGGTTGGGTGTCTTTGCCTTTATACCATTCGAATTTAACGAAAGCTTATGGCAATAAACGTATGACAGTTAAATAGGTTTAAGTCAATCAATCAATCTTAGATATTGACTTAATTTAACGAAAGTTTGGCACCTTCATTTAACGCAGATATGGCTCTACTAGGGCTGTGTCTTTACTGTGCTACTGCTGTTGTTCTCAGGTTCGTATCCCTGCTACACCACTGATGATATTCAACGAATGTGTTGTGGTCAGCTGTCACAGTGTTCCCAGGTTGGGTGTCTTTGCTTTTATACTAATCGAATTTAACGAAAGCTGGTTTATGCCATGGCTATGAACGTATGACAGTTTAATGGGTTTGAGTCACATCTTACATATTTACTTAATTTAACGAAAGGCTTGTGTCTTTGCTTAACTAATACAGTTTTTGAGTAACTGAGCTAAGCTATGGTTTCAAACTGTAACGTATATCATTTTAAATTCTGTTTTTCAAATTAAAAAGTAAAAGTTATATTCAACATGGTTAAAGTAACTCTCTACTTTCTTGTTAGACATCGCACAAATTACATTAAAAATGCAAATATTCATAAGTAAATTCATGACATGTCGCTGCTCGCACATCTTGCGAAACATTGCTCAATATTGTTGTTGTTGTTAGTGTTGTTGGTGTTGGTGTTGCTGTTTGCCAAACAAGATGGCGCATGGCAAATGCGGCTACCAGTTGTTGGGGGAGTGGGGTAGGTGGAGGTGGAAAAGACTTGAGTTAATTATTCATGCAATGTCGCTGTCGTGTAACAACAACAACAACAACAACAACCAGCAAGCAGCAACTGAAGCACTGTGGGAGCAATGTGTTGGATGTATCTATATGTATGTGTATGTGTGTATGTGTGTGTGTGTGTGTGTGTGTGTGTGTGTGTGTGTACGTAGGAAGTAGCGACCCTTTTTAATATTTATGAACACAACCGATTCTCTAATTATAATTAGGAATTGAAAAGTTAGCACAAAGACAACAACAAGACAGGAACAGTAACAGCAACAACAACAACAGGAACAGTAACAACAAGAGCAACAACAACAACAACAACAACAACAATAAGAGCAACAACAAAAGCACCAAGCGTAAGGCACGCAACAAAAAGTTTTGTGTGCACTGAATCATAATTAAAGGGGTGTCTCTGTATGTGTGTGTGCGCGTGTGGGTGTGTGCGGGTGTGTGTGTGTGTGTGTGTGTGTTTAGTTTATGAGAGGAGGGTGAGGGGTGGTTGGTGGAGGCATCATGTTTTTATTGGGGGAGTTTTGTTATTGTTCAAGCACCAGCAACAGCACAAGAAAGAGATGGAGCAAAGAGAGAGAGAGAGAGAGAAAGTGGGGAGTGGAAGTGGAAGTGGGAGAAACAACAAAATGGCGAATGGCATTTTAATGGCGAGGCACTTGAGATTTTGTTTTGCTACAGGTTTTTAAAGATGTTTGCCAAAGAAATTGAAGGAAATACTAAACAAGAAAGGTATAAGAGTTAATAAGATTTATGGGAATATTTCTAGAAATATAGATAATCGATAAATTTGAAATAATTCATTAACTAACGGGTTAATAAGATTTATGAGAATATACTAACTATATAGATCAGCGGGGAACAGGGGTAAATTACCCTTTTTTTTTGGGTAAAAGTGAAATTTAGGGGGGTAAAAATGACTTTAGTGAGTAAAAACTATTTTTTTATAATTAATAATAATAATTAATGTTAATAATTTTTTCAAATTAAAGAAAACTAAAGAAAATCTCCCATAAATGGAGGAGATGACCCTTTTTTTATACCCTTAACCCATTGAAAATGGGTAAAAAGGGTTTTGTGCAAAAGTATGTAACAGGCAGAAGGAAGCATCTCCGACCCCATAAAGTATATATATTCTTGATCAGCATCAACAGCCGAGTCGATGTAGCCAACGATCTCAGAGATTATAAAGCTAGAGACTCCAGATTTTGTATATAAGCTCGCCTAATCCCTAGGCAGTACAATTTTTTTTTTAAATTTTCGATAACTCTTCCCGTTTCCGATATACACATGTAATCGATAACAACAAAATCTTCAATTTAGAATACTTTTTGATGCAGTTTGAAAGATTAAACTAAATAATGACAATCTGTGAAAATTTTATTGAAATCGGCTGAGAAACACTGGAGATATGGAGTATTGAAATTAAGAAGGTATGCCCTATACGCGTATACATACAGACACTCACACATACTTGCAAGCACTGACTGTATGCGTAAATTATAGGGTTAAGTCTAGTCGGGATTTCTTGACTAGAGCCTTCTTACTTGTTTATTTTATTTGATGTGTTTAAATGCTTATTAAAAAGCAATATTAAGTGCGCAACTAGCTTATCAAAGGCTATATATTTTGTATGAGTGTAATTAGATTTAGTGTGCGCTAAAGGCCAAGCGCTATTTAAAATTCTGCTTTTAGCGACAATTTGTGTGTCCGCCATATTGGAAGAAAAATGTGTAAGTTCTTATTTATATACATATATATGTGTCTGATAGTGGCCACACATACACAAAAACATATGAATTGCATGTGTAACTGCATACAAAGAAGTTGTTTGTGGATGATGTTGGTAAGGGAGGGGGTGGCGATCAAGAAACGACACCAGCTGCAGTAGCCGAAAGTACCGTTGCTTTTCGAAGTTGACTCTCTTTGTCAGCGAGCTCTCTTGACCAGCGCTGTTATAGTTAACAGCCCTGTTATAATCCGCTATTGTACTGATCCTTTAGTCCGCGATTCGAAATTGGGGCGTGCGGGTTTTTGTTTTCGGTGCGTCTAAGTGAAAATTTGTTTTATTTTATTTGATGTGTTTAAATGCTTATTAAAAAGCAATATTAAGTGTGCAATTAGCTTAGCAAAGGCTATGTATTGTGTGAGTGTAATTTGTGTGCTAAAGGGCAAATTCTATTTAAAGTTATGCTTTTTTCGTTCATTTGTGTGTCCGCCATATTGCAAGAAAATTGTGTAAGTTCCTATTTACATACATACATATATATGTGTCTGATAGTATTCCAATTGCTTCTAGCAAATGCATACATAATATATAGGACATAATCTGTTCTACTCAATCAAAGATTAACAATAGTTTATAGTACATTGTACGAATTATTTTTGTTGTGCATACATACAAACATATACTGCGCACAGATGTGCATGTATACAGTTTGTATATGTATGTACATATATTTATTTGCATATGCATGTACAAGTGTACAACAAATCTACAATTAGTGAAACGCAACATAAATGCAGAGCAAAAATATACGCAGTATTTTGAGCATTGAGTAGTTGAACAAAGAAGTAGTTTGTGGAGGAAGAGAGGGGTGAGGTGGTGATCAAGAAACGACACCAGCTGCAGTAGCCGTAAGTACCGTTGCTTTTCGAAGTTGACTCTCTTTGTCAGCGAGCTCTCTTGACCAGCGCTGTTATAGTTAACAGCCCTGTTATAATCCAATGAGAATGTAATACAGATAGAGAGGTAACAAGAATACCCCTCCACTGTTAAAAAAAAATCGTAGACGTACGCTTAAGCTCGTCTCCGCCCTTCTTCTTTGTGCTCGTTTATCACTTGTGTGCTTATACTTTATTTTTTTATTAAAAAATTAAAACAATAAAAATAAGTTATTTAAATTTAAATTATTAATAATATAAATTAATATATATATATATTTTATGTATATATTATATTTATTAATCATTCATTTATTTCATTAGAAGCAAATAATTTGTTTCCATTATACTAATCAATGAGAATGTAATAGGAGATATGGAGTATTGAAATTAAGAAGGTATGCCCTATACGCGTATACATACAGACACTCACACATACTTGCAAGCACTGTACCCTTATAGGGTTAAGGGTATAGTCTAGTCGGGATTTCTCGAATAGAGCCTTCTTACTTGTTTTTTTTTTTGCTCCTTTACCAATGGGTGGGTAATGACAGTTCCTTAAAAATATTTAGGGTAAAGTTTCCCGATCGCTGATATAGATAATCAATAAGTTTGGAATATTTCATTAATTACTAAATCAAAAACATGATTGTAACTAACAAATTGGTTTGTTAGAAGTTCCAATGGAACGAAACTCTACTAAAACTATTACACTCAGAGAAATACTAGGTATGAGTAAGCATATTTATGGTTAATCGAACTATTCGTTATACACGATTATGCTTAGTTTAATTAGTACATATTTAATTAAAAGTTTAAAATATAGGGCTTGTCCATAAAGGCGGGTAGATGTGGAAATCGAATAAAACAAGCTGTGTGTGAGGTATTAACAAACATTTTTTTTTTTATTTGAAAAGCCCATTAAGTATGGAATATGACATCATGCAAATGCCCGCCTCGGCTTCTTACGGTGGCACGAATCCGAGTAGTTCAATTTTCAATGACTCTTCCACATAGATCGTTCCCAAAATCCCAAAATCTTGCGTTCCTTGAACATACGGGTGCTGACTGATTGTTTACTGAACCGGTGGTCTCAAATTTAGTTGAAGAGTCGACTGTGAGGGGCCACCACGTCTACCGTAAAACGGGTGCAATGCACATTTGTATTAACGAACACTCATTTTGATAATAAAGTTTCATTATTTGAATGTGCTGTTCAATCGTGTAACTTGCCATGATAGTTTGGCATAAGAAACTGAATAATAAACAAATAATTTGACAGATGTCACCAAAACAAAATGGCCGCCACGTGCCGCCAAACGCCGAAAAACCCTTTAGTTTAAGCAAACATTTTTCATATTTAACTTAAAGTTTCGACATATTAATATTGATACTAATATTAAAAATAAAAGATTCAAATATAATTCAAATTCAAATATTTATTTCTCAATTTAACATCTGAAATCATTTTACAAACATTTTTCATATTTAACTTAACGTTGCGACATATTAATATTGATACTAAAATTATTATTATTATTAATTATATTATATTCATTATTAATTATATTATTAAAAATATTATATTCAAATATAATTCAAATGAAATTCGAATATCAAAAATATATTATTAAAAATATAAGATTCAAATATTATTCAAATTAAATTCTAATATCAAAAATCTTAATATAACATATGAAATCGTTTCACAGCTGCTTGAAAATCTTCTTCGTTTCACTTTTCAATTTCGAATACTTAGTTTCTTCTTCTTCTTCTACACTTTCATCTCACGTTTCATTTCTCAGTCAGGCATAGTTCCAGCATTAATTTTTGAATATTATAATATTTGTTGTTGTGCCAAAGCGTGCTCTAAGACAACAAATATGGAAAATCTGCCCCAACTCCCAATTTGAATACTGCTTCAGCTGTCTTACCCCCCACCCCCCACACACACACACTCCACTCTCTGTGTCTCTTTGGCAGCATCCTTAATCCCCGATGCTTAAGGACAACAACAACTGGAGTGGCAGCATTTCCACTTTCCACATCTAATTACGTGGCATGCCCCGCGCACAGCGCACACAACTCAGTGACGTAATGAGGCAGCTCACGAGCCAATTTGCTTGCCGTCATGCCTCAATTGTACGATTCGAAAAAAATTGAAAACGAAAAACAAAAAACCAAAAAAACGAAACATTTCTTTGCATCATTTTGAACATATTTTTGTTGAAACAATCGAGCGACACGCGTTGCCTGCCACGGCGTGAAATTGCTGTCAATTAGAAAAGCAAGGAACAGGCAAGAGGCAGTGGAAGGGGCAGTGGCAGGGAAAGTGGCAGGGGAAAGTGGCACAACCTGCTTATAACACTTGATCGAGAAGTTGGACAGCAGATAAAACCACAAAATTCTATGAAAAAAGAAACTTCAAGTGCAATTTTTTTCTATTTTTAATAACTTATTATAGTACAGTAGTCACTCGAGAGTTGTGATTTGCTATGAAGGAATACCTATGAAGGAATACCTAATGTATTCTATTATTATAGTACAGTAGTCACTCAATAGTTATGATGCGCTGTACTATTAAGGAATACCTAAAGTATTCAATTATTATAGTACAGTAGTCACTCGATAGTTGTGATGCGCTATACTATTAAGGAATACCTAAAGTATTCAATTATTATAGTACAGTAGTCACTCGAAAGTTGTGATGCGCTATACTGTTAATGAATACCTAAAGTCATCATACTTAGAGGCAAGAAATGATTTCGCAAATTGGTTTTTGAGGGGGATGAATAGTACGTTCAGACCTTCAATATGTCCAAAAATAACTTTGTTTTGAAATTTTTAGGTAAGAATCATTATTTTTATTTTTTATTATTTTTTTATTATTTTTTTTTTTTTTTTTTTTTTTTTTTTTTTTTTTATTATTTTTTTTTTTTCTGTTTTTTTCTATTCCATAACATATTTTTGGTTGTGATTTTTGTGTTAAAAAGGTCAAAGTTTATAAGAAAAGTTGTTTGAAATGTTTGGAACAATATTTTTTATTTATTTTTATTCATTTTGTGATTAAATTCGTGTTTCTTTTCTTTTTGAAAATATGTTTATCTAAGCCTTGAAGTAAAATATGTTAAGAACGATAGAAGATATCTTCAGCTATAAGTTATTCGTGCATATTCCCCATGCGATGTCCACCACAAATGCTCAAAAGTGTTCACACATTGCGAGATTTCACTGTACTCAGATACTCGATTGAATCATATAGAGCTCATTTGTGTTATACTCTATAAATAGCTATGGCTATATGGGCTGGACTGACAGTTAAGCAAATGAACCCATAAGTCAAATCGAACAGCCGCTCGACTCAACTCGCCCCGACTCGCCTCGCCTTGCCTCATTTTGTTGCAACTGTTTGGTGTTGTTGTTGTTGGTGGCTGCTGCTGTTTTTTAGGGTCTTAAGTGGGCTTAGTTGGGAGCGACAAATGGCGCGACGTTGTTTGGTTCGTTCATTGGTTTTGTTGGGTGCTGGAGCGGTTTTTAGTTTTGTAGTATGTTGCATGCTCTGAATGCAACATGCAGCATGCAGCATGTAGCATGCACATGGGCTTAACTGGGCTTAACTCGAGCAATGTTGCAACTATTTTGGGACACATTTCGTTTGTTGCATGCCACAGTTTGTGGCATTTTTAGTTTAGTTGCTGCACAGTTGCACAGTTCATAATTTGACTTTCTCGCTGCATTTTATGCGCTTTTAATTGGTTTTTTCTTTTCGCCATGAATTTCCCTTCAACAACAAATCAAGTTCAAACAGGGAAATCTGAAGGAGAAGAAGAGATGTATGTAGGGAAAGAGAGGGTGAGAGAGGGGTAGAGTGTGAGAGAGGGGGAGAGTTTGAAGCGGGGGGAACGGGGTGCTCGAGTCTGTGATTCTTTTCACTTTCATTTCACTTCTGCCATTAATTTAATGTCCTTTGCCAGCAGACAGCTCTTTCTACACTGAGAGAAAATGTATAGCTTCTTGTCACAATTGAAAAGGGTTCTTTAATGTTAATTTTAGTATTAGTATTAGTATTTTATTGTAGTATTAGTATTAGTATTTTATTGAATTTTAGTATTAGTATGTTATTGAATTTTAGTATTAGTATTTTATTGAATTTTAGTATTAGTATTTTATTGTAGTATTAGTATTAGTATTTTATTGAATTTTAGTATTAGTATTAGTATTTTATTGAATTTTAGTATTAGTATTAGTATTTTATTGTAGTATTAGAATTAGTATTTTATTGTAGTATTAGTATTAGTATTTTATTGAATTTTAGTATTAGTATGTTATTGAATTTTAGTATTAGGATTTAATTGAATTTTAGTATTAGTATTAGTATTTTATTTTAGTATTAGTATTTTATTGAATTTTAGTATTATTATGAGTATTTTGTTGTAGTATTAGTATTTTATTGTAGTATTAGTATTAGTATTAGTATTTTATTGTAGTATTAGAATTAGTATTTTATTGTAGTATTAGTATTAGTATTTTATTGAATTTTAGTATTAGTATTTTATTGAATTTTAGTATTAGTATTAGTATTTTATTTTAGTATTAGTATTTTATTGAATTTTAGTATTAGTATTAGTATTTTATTTTAGTATTAGTATTAGTATTTTATTGAGCTTTAGTATTAGTATTAGTATTTTATTGTAGTATTAGTATTAGTATTTTCTTGTAGTATTAGTAATTAGTATTTTATTGTAGTATTAGTATTAGTATTTTATTGAATTTTAGTATTAGTATTAGTATTTTCTTGTAGTATTAGTATTAGCATTTTATTGAATTTTAGTATTATTATGAGTATTTTATTGTAGTATTAGTATTAGTATTTTATTGAATTTTAGTATTAGTATTTTATTGTAGTATTAGTATTAGTATTTTATTGTAGTATTAGAATTAGTATTTTATTGAATTTGAATCGGCTAACAATCTCAAAATCTAGTTTAGAATATTGACTTGATGAATCAAAAATAATATTTGAATCTATTAACAAATTTAAGTTCAAGTTTAGAACAAACTTGCGCAACAGATACATCAAAATATTGAACTATTGATTCATTTTGTGACTACAAACCAAAGGATTATGTATTTCTGTTCTATGATTTCCAATCTTAACATAGCCTTTGATAACCCTAATAATAATTAGCTTTCGAATTGATATACTTTGTTTCTCACAGTGTTTCATGGGTCTGAAATTAAAGTGCTTTCTTAACATTTACATAGAACATTAGGCAAACATATGGCTGGAGGCGAGTAACTTCATTTGTTTTGTGCCCTTCTGCAAGAGAGTGTGTGTGTGTGTGAGGGGGGGTTGGGGTAGAGTGGGGGTAACACACAACACTGGAAGAAGCAGAGGCCAAGCAGGCTCGCCTTGCACAGCAATATCCATAAAATGCGCAGATAACCATAAGTCCTGTTTAAGTCAGGGGAGTGCCATACCGAGGGGGGCATGGTGGTGGTGGGGGGTTTGTGGTGCGTATGTTGCATGGACATTGTCGCACAGCTTTCGCACTTTGCCTCATCTACATAACAATAAAATAAAAAGGAGAATTCTCTTTTGCTTTTTTTGTTGCTTTTCGCATTAACCTAATTTTATATGCATTTAATTTTGTTTTTATTTAATTTTAACACACACACACATCTACGTTCTGCTGTGCGTGTGAGTGTGTTAGTGTGTTTTATAGCTATTTTTTTATCACTAGCAAAAATGTCTGAACCTTATCTAATTGTTGGTTAACTTTGATTGGCCAAAACGAAACTAGATAAATATTTTGCATGATTCACGAAAGATAAAAACCTGCCATGATTATGGTTATGAAATTGTATGCATTAACTTTTCGAACAGTAATCTTTGGAATCAAATGTTAGCCAACTTCATAAACTTCATAAACTTCATAAACTTCTTAGTCTAAATGAAGTATACGTTATCGAACAGATAAACTTAACCGGCAAAATTCAGCTGGTTAAAAATATGTTAGTAGCATAATCGAACTGCTTTTGTCATTCTAAGTCAAGTAAAAGCAAATCTGTGTAATTTATCGATTGAATAAAGAAACGAATCTGATTAGCCGCCGCTTTATCGACTCGATAAACTCATACTTAAAAATATGTCAGTAGCATAAATCGAAGGTTTTTTTAATCATTCTTTGTCAAGTAAAAGCAAGTTTGTTTAAATTATTGTATGAATACAGAAACGAACCTGTTTAACCGCCACTTTATCGACTCGATAAACTCAGACTATTCCTTAAGAAAAACTTTTCCTATGAGAGCAACAAACGTGCCTGAAGCATAATCAACAACTTGCTGCATGCAACAATCGAGTTAAAGTTGAGATCTTGAACTCATATATATATACACCGTTAGATGTTACTTGCACTTGACTCGAAAGAGTGAAAAACTGGTTGTGAAGTACATTTGCACGTCACTTGCGAGAATGTGAATGGAAAAGCAAATGCGAAACCGAATGTTTGTTTGCCTGATTGTGAATGACTGTGACCAGTCATAAAAAACAGCTTTTCCGACGATTTGTTGTGTTGCCACATGAGTCTTTTAGTTCCTTCCCCTGCCTCGCCCTTTTGGCAACATGGCCCTAGACAATTTGTGCGATATTTCATAACTTTTCCCATAAGCTGTTGTGGGGGGAACCACAAAAAGATAAATGTGCACACAAATCGAAAGCTGCTAAAGCAAAAACTGCAAAACAACAAAACACATTGTACCCAATTTAGAAGCGATTTTTGAATAACTCGAGTTGCGAGTTCCGAGTTGCACGTTGCAAGTTGGCGAGAACAAGATTTATACAGCAAATGTGTTAAGTTGAACATCATTTGATGGAGTTACGAGCCCAAGCTTGCCCCTCTCTATCCTTCAACTCGAAGTTTCGTTTGTTGTGTTGGGGAAGCTGCTTTTATTTATGGCAATTGGATTTTTGAGTTATTTACATTTGTGGAGCTTAAGCGGCAGGAAGGCAGAACAGCAGGGAAAAGGAATTAGGAGCTCGCTTCTATTAAACTTTGTACCAAAAAAAGGCTTAAACAAGTAAAGTCGAGAAATACCGACTAGACGATACCCTGAACCCTATACTTTAAGTGTACAGTCACTGCTTGCAAGTATGTGGGAGTGTGTGAGTATAGAGCATACCTCTTAACTTCAATGTTCCATATCTCCGGTGTTTCTCAACCGATTTCGATAAAATTTTCACAGATTATCATTATTTCGTCTAATGTTTCAAACTGCATCACAAAGTTTTTCAAATTCAAGATTTTGTTGTTATCGATAACATGTGTATATCGGAAACGGGAAGAGTTATCGAAACAAACAAACGTGTACTGCCTAGAGATTAGGCGAGTTTATGTTCCAAATCTGGAGTCTCTAGCTCTCATAGTTTCTGAGATCATGGCTATATCGACTCGGCTGTAGATGCTGATCAAGAATATATATACTTTATGGGATCGGAGATGCTTCCTTCTGCCTGTTACATACTTTTGCAGAAAACCATTATACCTTTTTCCCCCATTTTCAATGGGTTCAGGGCATAAACACGAAGAACCCAAATGTAACATTATGCATAAGGGAAGTAAATTGATGGCTAAGGCAAGCCGATGATCAAATACCCTTACAATGTGGTCTTAAACAACTCCTTCAACCCGTTACAATCGTCACAACCATGGAACAAAATACCCTCAACAAGAGATAGGAACCAAGGAAAAGGTTAAGCTTTGAATTCGCTGGTCAGTTTCTTGTTCTATACTTTGCATTATTATTATTTCCTTTTTGCGGACGTTTGGCATTATGTCCGGCTATGTGATGAATTTGCATCTAAATCGAATCGGTTCTGCATGAAGCTCTTACGGCACATTAAAACGAGTTCGCAAAATCGTATCCCCAGGCATTTCGTTTGCATTTGCATAATAAGGCTGCCCTCCCCCTCCCCCACCCAACTGGACTCTCTGTCCGAGCTTAGTAGCACAGTTCGCCTAGATCCTTTATCTATTACAATGCAATCATTGGTAGCCTTTGTATTTATTTTATTTATTTATTCGTCTTCAAAAGTAGCTCGTCTGTAAGTGAAATAGCATTTGGAATCGTTTAAATGTGTTTTAAATTGCATATTTTTATGAATTGCATTTGAATTATGAAGAGTTGGATGGAAAAGTTGTGGAGTCTTGAAACTTTAACGATTTATATGTATCAATAAATTTGGATATATATATATACGAAACAAATATTATAAAAGATATGTTGCTTCCAATCTATGACCAAACAAGTAAGAAGGCTCTAGTCGAGAAATCCTGACTAGACTATTCATACTTGACATACCTTCAATGTTCCATAGCTCCGGTGTTTCTCAACCGATTTCAATAAAATGTTCACAGATTATCATTATTTCGTCTAATGTTTTAAACTGCATCATTAAGATTTCTGAATTCAAGATTTTGCTGTTATCGATCACATGTGTATATCGGAAACGGGAAGAGTTATCGAAATTTTGAAACAAACTTGTACTGCCTAGGGATTTGGCGAGCTTATATTCCAAATCTGGACTCTCGAGCTCTTATAGTCTCTGAGATCGTTGGACATGGCTATATCGAGTCGGCTGTTGATGCTGATCAAGAATATATATACTTTATGGGGTCGGAAATGCTTCCTTCTGCCTGTTACATACTTTTGCACATCACCATTATACCCTTTTTACCTATTTTCAATGGGTTCAGGGTATAAAAAGGTAATCGATGACCATAAAAAAGGGGAGAAATCAATTGTAAGCACTGAAAACAGTATTGAAAAGATATTATTGAAAACTATTTAGATATTTTATTAAACGAATTCAAAAATATTCAATAAATCCTTTATTTTTTTCATTGATCAAAAGTTTCTTCAATGGTTTCAAGTAAGAAATGAATCTTCCCCAATAGTTTATTGCTTCCAAGTATATCTAAGAAGCCTTAGGTTCTTGTTTATTGTATCCCAAAAACTGTGCTAGCCTTCGAATAAACATCAACTGTAAGCACTGAAAACAGTATTGAAAAGATGATGTTGAAAACTATTTAGATATGTTATTAAACGAATTAAAAAATAATCAGTATAATCTGTTTCCAAATTGGATCGAAAGTTTCTTCAATGGTTTCTTGCCTCCAAGTACAGCTAAGAGCCTCAGAAAATATCCCCAAAACTGTTCCTTCGAATAGCAGCTGGAAAAAAGCTTTTTAGCTGCATATTTGTGTTGGAAAAAAGCACTTTAGCTGCATATTTGTGTTGGCCAGCAAGTGCAGTCCGTATGCAGAACATGCATGAGTAATTTTGTCATTTATTTAAGTAGAAATAGTTGTTGCAGTTTTTTGGGGGGTTTTTGTTTTCGTGTGCCCGAAACTGTTGTCCAGTTCTGAT
The DNA here is from genome assembly GCA_035044485.1 of Scaptomyza reducta. Classification (NCBI taxonomy): domain Eukaryota; kingdom Metazoa; phylum Arthropoda; class Insecta; order Diptera; family Drosophilidae; genus Scaptomyza; species Scaptomyza reducta. Next base: position 32,352 of record JAWNNV010001212.1, on the reverse strand, counting down.
TGCTGGCGCTTAACAAAATAACATATTTTTTTGTGCCTCGCTACAGTTGCTGCCACATTGAGCCGGGGGCTCTGTGCATGAGGCAGTGTTTGTTGCAGCTGCAATCTACGAGTAACTTTTACATTTAAATTTTCATTAAGTATTCTGCATACGCATAAATAAACTTGAACGTGCTCGAAAGAACACACACACACACACACACACACACCAACTGACATAACAATCCCTTTGTTGTGCTATAGCCCAACCTCCCCCCCTCTACCCCTTTGCATGCAGATTTTTTGGGTATAACCCCCGACTCCGCCTCCACCTCCGCCAAAAAAACAAAAACATGAGAAGTTGCAAAAATAAATTTATATTATGTTCATAAATTCATAGAGCGGCGTTGCAGAAGGACTGCCGGACCGGACAGGACGGGACAGGACATTTGTGGAACGCTGGCTATTACAGCAATCTGCACACAAACAATGCACGCCAGCCACAATGTCCTTTTGGCCAGGCTAACTGCCTGCCTGCTGGCGTTTTTGATATGCAAATTTTGAACAGTGGCTGCGCTCAGTTCGCGCACCCAAAATAACAGCCAATCAACTGTGACACACACACACACTCGCACACACACACACTCACACATACACTCGTACATAACTCGGGGCAATCCTTTCAACATGTCGGCCCTGTTGGCCAGCAGAGGGCCATTAAACTGGCAAAGCAGCGCGACGAGAGGCACAGGTATTGGGGCAGGCCCAATGGGATTGGGAATGGCAATGCCAATGTGAGTGGCAATAGCAATGTGAAGTTGGGGCAGGGTGATGCTGCGGCTTGTTTGCTGTTTGCTGGTCCACGGCGACGACATGCACAACGACAACGACAGGGACAACGACAACAAACGGACAAGGATCGAGAGGATGTGCTGGCTGGCCATCGATGAGGTTGGCTCCGCGCCTCGAGTGTCGACAATGTCGCTTCAAAAATATTGCTGCAGCAGCAGCAGAGCCCCAACCTTAATAGCATAGCAGCATTTCATGTCCTTGCTATATATGTCTGCCCTGCAAAAACAATTCAACCAAACTCTGTGAACGAAGGGTATAATCAAGTTCTGGACAAGCTATGTGACAGCTGGTAAAAGAGCAGATAAGAAAGATATAAGTTGATCCTGGATAGATGCTAAAAGTGCTGTTACTTACTTAAGAAAGTTATAAGTTGATCCTGGAAAGGTGGTGAAAGAGCAGTTACTTTCTTATCTGTAGGTTCTTGATCGGAAGAAAGTGAGAAGTTTATCCTGGACAGAAGGTGAAAGAGCATTTACTCACTTATCTATAGATATATATATAGATTCTTGAAAGGAAGAAAGTTATAAGTTTATCCTGGACAGATGATAAAGAATAGTTACTTACTTAAGAAAGGTATAAGTTGATCCTGGACAGAAGGTGAAAGAGCATTTACTCACTTATCTAGATATTCTGAATCGGAAGAAAGTTATAACTTGATCCTGGACAGTTGGTAACTAATCCAGTTACTTACTTAAGAAAGTTATAAGGTGATCCTGAACAGAAGCTTGAAGAGTATTTACTTACTTATCTATAGATGTTTGATCGGAAGAATGTGATAAGTTGATCCTGTTACCAGTACAAAATGCCTGAAAAAGGGTCTTTCATGGTGTGGATAAGTAAAAAGAGGAAAGCAGATTTTTTTTAATCATAATGAAGGAATCATAATGATGAAGAAAGTTATAGGTTGATCCTGGACAGAAGGTAAAAGACTCTTGATCGGAAGAAAGTTATAATTTTATCCTGAACAGAAGATAAAAAAGCAATTACTTTCTCATCTATAGGTTCTTGATCAGAAGAATGTGATAAGTTGATCCTGGAACCAGTACAAAATGCCTGAAGAAGAGTATATGATGTGGATAAGTAAAAAGAGGATAGCAGATTACTAGATCTGAATAGTTTTAATCACAATGAAGGAATCATAATGAAGAAGAAAGTGATAAATTGATCCTGGACATAAGGTAAAAGAGCATTTACTTTCTCATCTATAGGTTCTTGATCGGAAGAATATGATAAGTTGATCCTGGACAGATGATAAAGAACAGTTACTTACTTAAGAAAGTGATAAGTTGATCCTGGATAGAAGCTAAAAGAGTAGTTACTTTGTTATCTACAGATTCGTGATCGAAAGAAAGTTATAAGTTGATCCTGGAACCAGTACAAAATGCCTGAAAAAGGTTCTTCGATGGTGTGGATAAGTACTTTTAGGAAAGCAGATTGGTAGATCTGAATAGTTTTAATCATAATGAAGAAGAAAGTTATAAGTTGGTAAAAGAGCCTTTACTTACTTCTCTGTAGGTTTTTGATCGGAAGAATGTTATAAGTTGATCCTGTAACCAGTACAAAATGCCTGAAAAAGGGTCTTCAAGGTGTGAAAAAGAAAGTAAGGAAATCAGATTTCTAGATCTGAATAGATTTAATCATAATGAAGGCATCAGATGAGATATGCAATTATATATAGTATGACAACTCTGAAGGATATGTTTATGTAGGACTGAACTTTTGAAGCCACAAATCAGTAAAAGAACTTCTTGACTTCGTTGATTAAACTTAAATTATAAACTAATAAGTAAAATCGTTTATTCATCGGACATAATTTCCAAGTCCTTAAATAGGTTGTCTTAATGCTTTGCCGGTTCTGTTACAACTACTTCTTGATACATATTTATATTTGTATTTATTATTATATTTATATTTATTTAATCTACGATATACTATCGATTATTGTAACTTAATAGTAGACTTTATAGATAGTTATCGGTATCAGCTGCTAGAGCTGTCAATCCTATATGTATGACAAGTCCTTCGCCTTGATATAACCCATAAGTTAAGTAAAACAACTTAAAGTTATTTGATACAAGTTTGCGATGATTAAAACTGAATACTTAATACTAATATATATATATGCCAGAAATTATAATGCCAGAAGTTTGTCTTTCGAATAAAGTAAATTTCATATCAATAAAAAAAAATCATCTTTGTTTTATACCTCTAAAAAAAACACCCTTTATATAGCTATAGAAATTCGGGAACTTTTAGTTCATTTAACACAATCTGAGAACTTTTAAGAACTTTCTTACTTTACTTCTGACACAATGACTCTATAGAGTGTACAGAATATCTTCTAGTTGAGCAAACTTCACTTCACTCCTTGCCACATTGCCACATTGCTATTGTTGTTGTTGGTTGCCTGGACTGCGTGCATTTATAAATTATGCTCAACATGTAAAATGCCATTTTGAATATGAAATTTGATGCCGTTTTAAGCCCTATGCTGGCGCTGTCCTGTCCCTTACATTTTTCCTCATTTCCCCCACACCCTCCCCTCAGCATTTTTTACACTCTTTGCACATATTTCACAACTAGCTGGAACTCATATTTTAATTACTTGCTAAACGCATTGCACATTTTTTTCATTTAGCCAAAAAGTAAGATTTTTATTTTGTGTCTTTCAGTTTTTTTTAGCCATCAATATTGTGGCACATTTGTACTCATTTGTGGCAAAGGCCAGACTGAGTGCATTAAATGTGTTGCAAGTTGCAATGCCTAAACACTCTTCCTGTGTGTGTGTGTGGCAACATAAAAAAAAGGTCAAAAAATCAATCGGCCACGCAACTAATTCATTTAAATCTAACAAAATCTGAGAAAATCCCTGGCAACGACCTTCGGGATTTTGAGACTTTACGAATGTCAACCGAACGCCAAAACCAAAAGTAGCTCAACAGGGTTGGGTCAGGGAGGAGCTGGAGATGGTGGGGTCTCTCTTTTGGGCTCTGTTAAGCTGAGCAAGCAAATCACCCGATTCTCCGGCATCCCCCTCTCTCGTCTACAACGCTTTGGCGGGCAACACAACCCGTATGAGCTTTGGCTAAAATAGTTGGCAACAGCACATTAAGCACACACACACACACACACACACACACACACACACACACAGGCACACACGCACGCATGTGTGTGCGTGCGAGAGAAAATGAGGCAACAGCAAAAGTCGCAGAACTTTTGCAATTTGAAGCTAATATGTTGACAATCTCTAGCTGTTGTTGTCGCTAGCTAGCTAGTGGCGCCATCTATGGTTATGTGTATTTAAGTCACTGGACAAAGCCAGGCAGCGACAAAACTTGCACTTGGGAGGGGGCTGAGGTGCAAGTAGATGTGTGTTAGTGATGAGCAAACATTGTTGAAAACGTTCTATACATTGTATACGGATATACTCCCAAGTATATTGTAGTTAGGTTTAGTTACATTGTAACCAAATGAACTTAGAAAGGGTTAAATATGAGTAGATGTTAGATTTTGCAACATAAGATAATACTTTAAGGCATTTCCAGTTAGTTAGAAGCTAGATCCATTGCTTTTTTTTTATCGCTGAATACGATTGAGTATGGAGTAAAGACGAACTTTTCAACTACAAACTCCAAACAAAGGTAAAATATAAGTAGATGTTAGATTTTTTATCATCAGAGAATATTTTAAAGCATTTCTATATAGTTAGAAGCTATATCCATTGCCATTTTGATAGTTGAATACGATTGATTATGGAGTATGGAGTAAAGACTTTTCTACTAGAAACAAATGTCAAATATAAGTAGATGTTAGATTTTTCATCATCAGAGAATATTTTATATAATGTTCAAATAGTTAGAAGCTATCTTATATATATTAGTTGCCTTTTGCATCGTTGAATACGATTGAGTATGGAGTAAAGTCGACCTTTTCTACTACAAACAAAGTTAAAATACAAGTAGATGTTAGATTTTTCATCATCAGAGAATATTTTAAAGCAAATGCTTTAGATTGTTGTAGATTGTTAGAAGCTATATCCATTGCCTTTTTTGATCGTTGAATACAATTGAGTATGGAATATTAATCCAATTTTTCTACTACAAACTACCAACAAAGGTTAAATATGTGTAGATGTTAGATGTTTCACCTTAAGATAATATTTCAAAGCGTTTCTAGATAGTTACAACAAAGGTAAAATATAAGTAGATGTTAGATTTTTCACCATCAGAGATTATTTCAAACAATTTTCAGATAGTTAGAAGGTATCTTATATATTAGTTGCCGATTGAGTATGGAGTAAAGTCGAACTTTTCTACTACAAACAAAAAGTAAAATATAAGTAGATATTACATTTTTCATCATCAGAGAATATTTTAAAGCATTTCTAGATTGTTAGAAGCTATATCCATCGCCTTTTTGAACTTTGAATACGATTGAGTATGAAGTAAAGTGAAACTTTTCTACTACAAACTATAAAAAAAGTAAAATATGAGTAGATGTTAAACTTTTCACGATCAGATAATATTTCAAATCATTTTCAGATAGTTATAAGCTATCTTATATATTAGTTGCCTTTTTGATCCTTGAATACGATTGATTATGGAATATAGTTAAACTTTTCTACTACAAACTACAAACAAGGGTAAAATATAAGTAGATGTTAGATGTTTCACCATGAGAGAATATTTTAAAGCGTATCTCTATAGTTTGAAGGTATATTAATTGCCTTTTTGATCGTTGAATACGATCAAGTATGGAGTGAAGTCGAACTTTTGTACTGAATGTGATTGAGTATATTGAGAATATTGTCGAACTTTTCTACTACAGACTTCCATATACCACGAATTAATTTCCAAGTTTTTTTCTATTCCTTTGAGTTTCGCCATATACAAGTTTTACTGTACAACACTTCAGCTGTATCAGACTGATATGCCGATTAGATTTGGTTCCCCAAACACACGTACTCTACTTAAATTTCTTTCTGTATTTGATGGTCGTGATTTTCTCGTTGTATATTCATTTCATCTTTTGGTTCCTCTCTGGCAAAGGTTTAATAACAAATTCGTGTTTGGGTTTGTTCTTGTTTTAAGCTTGTTTACATGCACACTATATATATATATATATATATATATATATGTGTACATGTCGTATATGAGTTACATGAAGCGAAAGCAAGTCGTGTAGTCGTAAAAAGTGGATTTTACTGCTTAACTTTGGCAACAACAAACCAACCAAAAGCAAATGAAGCCAATGGAAAAAAACACACACGCACATAGATAGAAAGAGGGAGGGTGGGAGGTAGGGAGAGAGTGTATTTTTTTGCATAAATAAAATAAAATGAAATATTTCCATTGTGGCAGCAGCAGCATGTTGCAGCAGTTGCACAAATCCCTTGCACAAAAGTCAGCAATCAAAGCAGATTAAAATATGATTTGACAGCTACGAAGAGGAACACACACATATATACTATATGCATGTTGCACATGTTGCACTTGCAAGTGGCATCTGTACGATTTCATATTTTTTGGCATATTTTGCTGTTATTTTCGTTTCGTTATTGTTTTCATATTTAAAATAGAGCCCCATCGATTCATATCTTTCGTGTCCCCATAAGCCTTCAATTGTTGCGTGCATTGCATTTTTATCAAAGCCCCCCAAAAAGGGGTGGGTTTCGGGGGGGCGTGGCAGAATATGCCTATTAAAAATTTAAATCAATTTTCAATATGGATTTTGGCATAACTCTTTCCCGCGCAGTTATATCCCAATATATCCCGCATATCGGCATCTGCCGGATCGCATTTCGACATTTCTCTGACACTTTTTGCTTTTGTGTATTTATTTATTTATTGCCTTTTTTTTTGTTGCTCTTCTTCATATCGCGAAAAAACTGTCAGCGCGCATTGTTAGTGTTATCTTGAAAATGTATTGCAATTGAAAATTCCATTGTTCGATACATATACATACATATTTATTGAGTATACGCTCAAGTGAGGGGAATCTACAATTTAATAATATAAACTGATTTCACTTAAAGTAAGGAATAGTATTCTAAAAGAAAGAAAAAATTTGATCTCATATATGTATAACATAATAATCGAGGATAAGTTGATAATCAGTTAGGATAAGTTAAGAAACTTATGTAAATGTATTGCAATTGAAAATTCCATTGTTCGATACATATACATACATATTTATTGAGTATACGCTCAAGTGAGGGGAATCTACAATTTAATAATATAAACTGTTTTCAATTAAAGTAAGGAATAGTATTCTAAAAGAAAGTCAAAATTTGATTTTAAATATGTATAATATAATAATCGAAGATAAGTTGATAATAAGTTAGGATAAGTTAAGAAACTTATGTAAATGTATTGCAATTGAAAATTCCATTGTTCGATACATATATATTTATTGAGTATACGCTAAAGTGAGGGGAATCTACAATTTAATATAATTCAATATAAACTGTTTTTAATTAAAGTAAGGAATAGTATTCTAAAAGAAACATAAAATTTGATCTGAAATATGTATAATATAATAATCGAAGATAAGTTGATAATAATTTAGGTATTAGTATAATATAATAATCGAAGATAAGTTGATAATAATTTAGGTATTAGTATCAACTTATCTTCGATTATTATATTATACATATTTCAGATCAAATTTTTTCGATTAATACCTAACTTATTATCAACTTATCTTCGATTAGGTTAGGTTAAGTTGATAGTCAGTTAAGAAACTTGACAACTAATTTCTTAATATGAAAACCTCAGTTACTGAATAAAGGATTATCAGATTCGTTTTTGTAAGGATTGCTTAAGTGCTTGAGTGTTTGATATAAAATATTCAAAAGAAAATATTCTTCGAAGCTGAACCTGAAGCAATATTTTATTGTTATGTTATCCCCTAAAACCTTTTTCAAGCACGAATTGCCTGAAATGGTTTATGATTAAAAACTTTAACATCATTATACCCTGAACCCCTTGAAAATGGGTAAAAAGGGTATAATGGTTTGGTGCAAAAGTATGTAACAGGCAGAAGGAAGCATCTCCGACAACATAAAGTATATATATTCTTGATCAGCATCAACAGTCGAGTCGATATAGCCAAGTCCAACGATCTCAGCGACTATAAGAGCTAGAGACTCCAGATTTGGAACATAAAATCGCCTAGTCTCTAGGCAGTACAAGTTTGTTTCAAAATTTCGATAACTCTTTCCGTTTCCGATATACACATGTGATCGATAACAACAAAATCTTGAATTCTGAAATCTTTATGATGCAGTTTGAAACATTAGACGAAATAATGACAATCTGTGAAATTTTTATTAAAATCGGTTGAGAAACAGCGGAGATATGGAGCATTGAAGTAATGATGTTCTAAATTTCCTATTGCTAATCTGATTGCCTCCCTCTCTCCTTCTTCCTCCCTCTCTCCCTCCCTCGCTCTCTTTGTTGCATTGCAAAGCCGACGCTCATTTGCGCAATTAACAGTTAATAAGCGCAACCTTTGGGGGGTGTGTGCATCCCCCTCCCCCTGCCACGCTCGCCCACTTAGCCACAGACATAACTATCCACAGAACTAGCTAACTGACCCGAAAGCAGATTTGTTGCAATTAGTGGCGCCACAGCCGCGTGCAAAGTGCCCTAAGTCACCTAAGCCCCCCTTCGAACCAGGGCAGGACTATAATTAAATTATCATTAACGCAATTCAGATTGTGAATTTGGTTTGGCTTTGGTCACACTAACCCAACGAACAAGCTACTTGCTTATTTGTAGGTTCGAAAGTTCTGTTTTTGGTTACAATATATTGAAATTATTATTTTTGTTATACTACTTTTACTTATAGTTTTGAAGATCTAAGATTTTTTACTCTCTAGAATTTTTTTTGTATGCTTTTTTTCTAAACTAAAACAGAAATTGTAGAAATGTAAATCTTATTTTTATATACAAACCATTTTGTACTTATTTTCTGATCCCGAAACAGTTATATAATCATAATATACTTTCCTTTTACTTATAGCTTTGAAGATCTAGGATTTTTTTTACTCTCTAGAATCTTTTTTTTTCTATCTTTTTTGAATCTTTTTTTTTCTAAATTAAAACAGAAATTGTAGAAATTTAAATCAATTTTTTACATACAAACCATTTTGTATTTAGTTTCTGATCCCGAAACAGTTATATAATCATAATATACTTTCCTTTTACTTATAGCTTTGAAGATCTAAGATTTTTTTACTCTCTTGAATCTTTTTTTGTATCTTTTTTTTCTTATACTAAAACAGAAATTGTAGAAATCTAAATCTTTATTTTACATTTTTTAAACTATAAACCATTTTGTATTTAGTTTCCGATCCATAAACAGTCTTAAAATCATAATATACTTTCCTGTTACTTATAGCTTTGAAGATTTAGGATTTTTTTACTCTCAAGAATTGTTTTTTTTTATTTTTTTTTTTCCCAAACCATTTTGTATATAGTTTCTGATCCCGAAAAAGTTATATAATCCTAATATACTTTCCTTTTACTTAGAGCTTTGAAGATCTAAGATTTTCTTACTCTCTAGAATCTTTTTTTTGAATCCTTGTTTTCCTAAAACAGAAATTGTAGAAATGTAAATCTCATTTTTATATACAAACCATTTTGTATATATTTTCTGATCCATAAATAGTTATATTAAAGTTATATAATCATAATATACTTTCCTTTTACTTATAGCTTTGAAGATCTAAGATTTTTACTCTCTAGAATCTTTTTTTGTATCCTTTTTTCCCAAACTAAAACAGAAATTGTAGAAATCTAAATCTATATTTTAAATTTTTTTACTATAAACCACTTTGAATTTATTTTCCGATCCATAAACAGTCTTAAAAACAATATAAACTTTCCATTTTCCCCAAAATGCTGTACTTAATACTACTTTACAGCACATTAAGGCAAAAGCCAATACACAATGCAGATTTATATACTAATTTTGAAACCAAAAAGCGTCGCTAAACGCAACTGTACCTCGTGCAACAAAAGTGAGGTTATGTGTGTAAAGTGCGGTTATGTGCCAGGGGGGTATGTGACCACAGAGGGGGGGTAGTGGAAAGGGGTGCAAATGCTTAAATTCTCATTAGGCGCATTAGTAGCATTGACCAAATGAGATTGCCACCAACCCCCCACTCCCCGCTCTCCTCAGCCAACTGCCACATGCCACGCCCAGCTGCCACAAACCGCGCCTAAATTCAATAATAATAATTGATTGCTTATTACAAATACAACAACTAAACTCGGACACATTGCATATGTGACTCAAATTTATACGTTTCACGTGTGGTTAGAGAAGGTAGGAGGAAGGGGTTCACTGGGGGAGGGGGAGGGGTGTAACATTACATTTTGGCCATTTGCTAATATTTACGCATTAGTTATTTGCTGGTGGTAGTGCAGAGGGGATGGGGCGGGGCGGTATTGCATATGCATAAGTCCAGCCATAAGTCCAGCTATAATTGCAGAATGCACCTGCCACAGAGAGCCAAAGAGGGGGTGAAGAGAGTTGGGGGGGCAGCATTAATATTTCATGTTTTCATTTTGGTTTGGTTGCTTGCAACACTCAAAAACAAACAACAACAACAAACAAACAGAACAGAACAGAACACACAAATTTTAATTATTTACTTAATAATTATGCGAAATCACGAATTACATTAAAATCACTTTGTAATGTTGATTTGGTTTCCATAAAGTGTACATTTGCGTACTTACTATTGCTATCGTTATGTTGGATTCGTTATTCGTTATCTTTAAATATCGGTTACTTAGCTCAAGCGCTTTGTGATTTCATAACTGATGGATACCCTGTAGAACTTTATATATTATAAGTTGTGAGTGATTCAGATTACTTTGAATATATATATTTGTTTGTTGGTTTTGTCGAAAAAGTGGTTGTTAATCGTTTTCGTTTCTATATCCATTCGATAAAGCTTACACTTGATTTTACTTGCAAGCAAAGCTGACTGATTTATCCGAACGATAAATATTTAACTTGTAGATATTTTCTGTATTAAAAAGGATTTTTTAATCCATTTTCTTTATCTTTTCGATAAAGCTAAAGCTTTTTTACTTTTAGGGAAAGTTGATTGAGTTATCCTAACGATAAATGTTTAACTTCCAGAATTTTGTCTATTGAAAAGAATTTTTAATCCATTTTCTATATCTATACGATAAATCTACCACATGATTTTACTTTCACGGAAAGTTGATTGATTTATTCTAACCACAAATATTTAATTTTCAGATATTTGTGTATTAATTTTTTAATTTATTTTCATTATCCATACCATAAAGCTCACACTTGATTTTGCTTTTAAGGAAAGCTGATTGATTTATTCTAACGATAAATGTTTAACTTCCAGAATTTTGTCTAATAAAAAGTATTTATTAATCCATTTTCTAAATCCATACGATAAAGTTAACATATTTTTACTGTTAAGGAAAGTTGATTGAGTTATCCTAACGATAAATGCTTAACTTGTAGATATTTCGTCTAATAAAAAGTATTTTTTTAATCCATTTTCTGTATACATACCATAAAGCTCACACTTGATTTTACTGATAAGGAAAGTTGATTGATTTATCCTAACGATAAATGTTTAACTTGTATATTAAAAAGTATTTTTTTAACAATTTTCTATACCCAAACCATAAATCTAACACTTGATTTTACTTGTAAGGAAAGTGGATTGATTTAATTCTAACGATAAATGTATAACTTCCAGAATTTTGTCTATTGAAAAGAATTTTTAATCCCTTTTCTATATCCATACGATAAAGCTAAAACTTTATTTTACTTTCACGGAAAGTTGATTGATTTATCCTAACCACAAATATTTAATTTGCAGATATTTGTATATTAATTTTTTAATTTATTTTTTTTTATTCATACCATAAAGCTCACACTTGATTTTGCTTTTAAGGAAAGCTGATTGATTTATCCTAATGACAAATATTTAACTTCCAGAATTTTGTCTATTAAAAAGGATTTTTTAATCCATTTTCTATATCTATACGATAAATCTAACACTCGATTTTACTTTTAAGGAAAGCTGATTGATTTATCCTAACGACAAATACTTAAGTTCCAGAATTTTGTCTATTAAAAAGTATTTTTTGATCAATTTTCTTTATCCATACGATAAAGCTAACACGTGATTTTACTTTTAACAGAATTTTGTCTATTAAAAAGTATTTTTTAGTCCATTTTCTTTATCCTTTCGATAAAGCTAAAGCTTTTTTACTTTTAGGGAAAGTTGATTGAGTTATCCTAACAATAAATGTTTAACTTGTAGATATTTTGTCTACTAAAAAATATTTTTTAATCCATTTTCTATATCTCCAAAGGATAAAGCTAACACTTGATTTATCCTAATCACAAATATTTAACTTCCAGAATTTTGTCTATTAAAACGTATTTTTTAATACATTTTCTTTATCCATTCGATAAAGCTCACACTTGATTTTACTTGTAAGGAAAGCTGACTGATTTATCCTAACGATAAATATTCAATTTGCAAATATTTTCTCTATTAAAAAGTATTTTTTAATCCATCATTCTCGCATACTCTTGACTACGTTTCAATGCCGCCGTTAAGATTGAGCGAGAAGTCCCCAAGGAACATAATTACAAAATAATTCATAGCTTGGAAATTCATATCAAGCCATTTATTGTTCATACCCTTATAAACATTCGTGCGTTGTATAAAACTTAATGTTTTACCGAAGCGTAGCTTTAGTAGATTAGAAACATTCCAATTGAAATGTATGTCAGGAGCAAAGTTGAATACTATTTGGGATTGATGCTGTTGCTCATTTCGAACACTTCGGCAGTCAAGATCCAGTGCCAGTTTGGGGATGAAGTCGCAGGCGGATACGATCTGTATATTGGGGGCATTGGCGTATTCATTGGCTGGCTAACAGCAGCAATAGTGGCAGTTGCAGCATGTTGCATCAAGCATTGCATGCAGCACCGGGAACTGGTCGAAGCTCAAAAGCTGATCACACGCTTCGTCGACGCCCTCGATGATGATGCCCTGTTTACGCCCGGTCGGGAACCACCCCCTAAATATACACCCCGGGCGGATTCAAAGTGCAAAGCGAAAGATACAACTAGAATATAAGTTGTGAAATTGGCTTATCTCTTCAAGAGAGCGAAGTGAAATGTGAATTTAAATTGTTTTAAGTGAAAGATAAACGATAGAGTATTAAAATGTTTGAGATGTTTTGAATGAGAAACCATTGCCTTGATTTATATTTATCATCCCTAATTATAACCTGAACCCATTGAAAATGGGTAAAAAGGGTATGTAACAGGCAGAAGGAAGCATCTCCGACCCCATAAAGTATATATATTCTTGGTCAGTCGAGTCGATATAGCCATGTCCAACCATCTCAAAGACTATTAAAGCTAGAGTCTTCAGATTGGGAACATAAGCTCCCCTAATGCCTAGGCAGTACAAGTTTGCTTCAAAATTTCGATAACTCTTTTCGTTTCCGACATACACATGTTATCGATAACAACAAAATCTTGAATTCAGAAATCTTTATGAGGCAGTTTGAAACATTAGACGAAATAATGATAACCTGTGAAATTTAAATTTCGATAACACTTCCCGTTTCCGATATACACATGCGATCGATAACAACAAAATATTGAATTCAGAAATCTTTTTGAGGCAGTTTGAAACATTAGACGATATAATGATAATCTGCGAAAACTTTATTTTCGATAACTCTTTTCGTTTCCGATATACACATGTGATCGATAACAACAAAATCTTGAATTCGGAAATCGTTATGATGCAGTTTGAAACATTAGACGAAATAATGATAATCTGTGAAAATTTTATTGAAATCGGTTGAGAAACACCGGAGATAAGGAACATTGAAGCATTGAATGTACGCGTAAATTATAGGGTTCAGGGTATAGTCTAGTCGGAATTTCTCGACTAGAGCTTTCTTGTTTTTAATCTAGATCTCAACATTTATTTCTTGACATAGCAAATCGTAGTTGAGTTATACCCAACATTAACATTTATGATTCTTAGAGCATAACTAGACTAAGAGGAGAGCGTTTCTTACTTCTCAAAAACTAGCAACATTTTTCTAGTTCCTTACTTCCAAGCTCACGTTGTTGGAAGTTTGAAATGAAATGTTTGAAATGGTGTTTGATAATTTGTTTAAGTTGGCTTTGACTTTATGTTATTTGTATTAAGCTTTTCACATACCCATTTAGACAGTTTTTCTTTGGACTCACTTTCGAAATTTTGAAAAGTGTTTGGGGTTCGAATCCGCAATCGCAAATCAACTACTAAGCTACTTGTAGCTTGTGGGTCACTATGTTGGACTATCTGCTGCTGTTGGCCTTCGTGCTGGGCCAGCTGGTGTTGCCCGTGCTGGGAGGTCAAGGGGTCAAGTGCACCGAGGTGGGCTTCCCAATCACCACAACCTGTGACCCGCTAAGTGCCAATGGCTGCTGTCCCAAGGGTTGGGTAAGGCATGACCAGGGCCGATGTGTGCGAGAAGAATGCACCACAGGGCCCAGCTGGTCTGGCTGGTTTAGTCGTCCTGTGACAATGTCCTGCTACTTTCACTGGTTCCTCTTGATCTTTGGCGCCCTAATAGCCGCGCTGATGATGCTTGCCATAATAATGAATCTCTCGCACGAGGTGCGTTTGTACATGAGACAAAGACGCCAGAATCTGTATGTGCGATTCAGTCCACGAAGTAGTCCGAGCAGCAGCGTGGTCTAGAAGTCTCTCATCAATCCGGATGTTAATGCACATGCGTGTGGCATAAAAAAGAAAGAGAAAAAAAAACTGTTCGGGATTTGGCATAATCTAGAATACATTAGCGGTAGCTTTGCTCTGGCTTTCAATTCAATTCGTTGGGTATCTTCAGCGAAATCCATGTAAATTACGGTTTGCCACCTTACAGCCACATCCGAGAGAGAGAGGGAGCATGGCTAGTGTGAGCGAGTACGCACGAGTCTCAGAATCCCATTACATAGTAGTTAAAACCTGATTAGGAAATACTTGCGGCTTCAGCCTTACAGCTTTGCGCCACTCGCGCTTGGTTAAAAAGAAATAACAATAAATGGCACATGTGAAATGCTTAGCTTAGCCTCCCTTTTCCTTGGGGCGAGAGGGGTGCGCCCCCCTTCCGGGGGGTGACAACAAAAAACTGTGGCAAACAGCAGGAAAATTCGCAACAACTCAAAGTCAAAGGTGCAATAACCCAAAGGAACATAAAAGCAAATGGCTGCGGGTTGTCTCTATATATAAGTATACAAATATATACGTATGTATGTGTATGTGCAGCTCTTGCGGTAAAGATAACGCACACACACATACAGAGGGGGAAAAGGCAGTCAGCCATGCAGCCAAAGCCAAACCGCGCAGAAAATGAAATGGAAAATATTGCCATGAGCCAAAGAAATAAACGAGCCAAAAAGGAAAAGCTTCGCCAACAAAAGGTTTATAGTGTGTGCGTGTGTGTGTGTGTGTGTGTGTGCTCGGGTAGAGCAGATTTAGAGGTTGCTTATGTGTGATTTAGTGTAGCACGCGCGAATATGGCGGCGATAATTCTTTAAAAATTGGAAATTGTTTTCCAATCGATTTCGCATTTAGCCAACAAAAAAAAGAAGAAGCACTCGACACACACACACACACTAATACAGCTACAAGTAGACGAGCGGAAAATGTCTTTTACACTTATACCCCCCCACCACTACCAATACATCTATGCATGTGTGTCCTTTTGCTTTACCCAGAACATTTTATAAAAATGTACAAAGAGAAGCCGAAAAAAAACATATTTTGTTATTTTTCACCTGGTTGCAAGCTTTGTGAAAGGATTTGTGCAGCTGAAATCATGGATTTTGGATTTAGCTTTTGTGTATATAGTTTTTAGTGTGCAAGGTGAAAAGCGAATGTTGCCCCAAAATGCAAAATGATGAGACCCCCAAACGCATAAAGGGAAAAGTCAATGAAGCAACAATTAAACAGAAAGGTTGAAGAACGAAAAAATAAGTCGAGAAATCCCGACTAGACTATAACCTGAACCATATGTGTATGTGTGTGTATGTGTGTGTGTGTACGCGTATAGTTCATACCGGTATTCCTAACTTCAATGTTCCCTATCTCCGCTGTTTCCCAATCGATTTCAATCAAATTTTCACAGCTTGTCATTATTGTGCCTAATGTTTCAAACTGCATCATAAAGATTTCTGAATTCAAGATTTTATTGTTATCGATCACATGTGTATATCGGAAACGGAAAGAGTTATCGCAAATTTGAAACGAACTTATACTGTGTAGGGATTAGGTGAGCTTGTGTTCCAAATCTGGAGTCTCTAGCTCTTATAGTCTCTGAGATCGACGCGTTCATATATACAGATTGACATATCGATATATATATCGACTATATCGACTCGACTGTTGATGCTGATCAAGAATATATATACTTTATGGGTTCGGAGATTTTTCCTTCTGCATGTTTCATACTTTTGCACAAAACCATTATACCCTTTTTAACCATTTTCAATGGGTTCAGGTTGTTGTTAACAAAAAGTGAAATGAATAAAATCGGGTATCGAGTCACATCGGTAAAATCGAGTATGTCAGTTTAATCGGGTTTTTGTTAAGGGAATATACAAAAATTGAAGAAAAGAAATATATATTGTATATATATATATATATTATATTATATATTATATTATTATATATATATTGTTTGTATGGTTAGTGAAAATATATCATTGAATGAAATAAAGAAGAATTTTAAGGAATGAACAAACCTGAATCAGTTTGAAATATATAACTACTAAGGATAATAGTATTGTATTATAGTATCATACTTTTGTCCCTTTTATACTTCGAATTTCTTAAACGAATATAACAAAATTTGTTTTCTATACTTATTTCTTAAAATTATCATATCCAAAAGCACAACTTTTTACTAGATTTGTGAAACGTTTCTTTATCTGAAGATGAAAATGTAACCACGTAGAATTTCTGTATCCAATTTATATTCGTTGCGCTGCGTTTATTCAAGTTTATATAAAAGCGATTTTCACAGCGAAATCGTAATAACAACAACAACAAGAACAACAACAACAATAGTTAGAACAACAACAACAATAGATAGAACAACAACAAGCAGTAACCAGCCCAATAGATATAGTGCGGTTCATTGTGTGTGGTGACTACTACAACAATGGGGCAACAAAAGGTTAGATGTAGATAGGAAACACACACACACACACACACACACACACACAGGGACACACACAGCAAGGGGGCGTGTTACAGCTAAGCAGCGGGCGGGGGGTAGTAGGTGGAGAGGGTGGCAGCAAAAGCACGCAGTATTGGAGTGGGCGAGTCGTGACATATTTTATTTGCACAATGACAATGCGAGTTACTCGGCAGACGGCAACACCAACAGCAACACCAACGACGACGCCATTACGCAAACACACCCTCAGCACACACACACACACACACACAGAGAGTGTGAGATACCGAGTTACAGTTAGATCTGTATAAATTGTAAGACTTGGAAAGGGAAGCGAGAGCGAGAGTAGTAGTAAAATAAGTGCAAAGGATAATGCGAATTGAAATGACAAAACCCAGAATAATCATTTGGCTCCACACTCAGCATGTAACAAGATGGGTCTCGGGGGGTGGGTAGGTAGCTAGAGGGGGGTGGGTAGGTAGCTAGAGGGGGGTTGCGTTGTTGCTTCTTCTAATGATTTTTATTTATGCCTTTTAAGTAAATGAAAATTTACTCATTTCTCACACAAATCGCGCACATGACAATATTGTCAATTTTTATTCCTTTTTGATACCCTGAACCCATTGAAAATGGTTTAAAAGGGTATAATGGTTTTGTGCAAAGGTATGTAACAGGCAGAAGGAAGCATCTCCGAGCCCATAAAGTATATATATTCTTAGTCAGCCGAGTCGATATAGTCATGTACAACGATCTCAGAGACTATAAGAGCTAGAGACTCCAGATTTGGAACATAAGCTCGCCTAATCCCTAGGCAGTACAAGTTTGTTTCAAAATTTCGATAACTCTTTCCGTTTCCGATATACACATGTGATCGATAACAACAAAATCTTTAATTTGGAAAACTTTGTGATGCAGTTTGAAACATTTGACAAAATAATGATAATCTGTGAAAATATTATTGAAATCGGTTCAGAAACATCGGAGATATGGAGCATTGAAGTTAAGACAGTATGCACTATACGCGTACACACACACATACTTGCAAGTAGTGACTGTACGCTTAATGTGTAGTGTTCAGGGTATCGTCTAGTCGGGTTTTCTCAACTAGATCCTTCTTCCTTGTTTTTTATTGCATTTCCTTAGACTTAGTCCAATTTGGCATTCTCTCTCTTCTTTTTTTGCTCTCTCGTAAAACAATTTTTATGTGTTTTTTATTTACCCAACAGCCATGCCACATGCCACATGCCTCACATGCATGACCTCAATCTGGTCTTTTGGTCTCCAAGTGGCGCCACCAAAATGCAATTGTTCCACCTTCCTCTCCCACTCTATCTCCCACTCTCTCCCTCTCTCTCCCTCACTCTCCCCCCCTCTCTCTTCCTCTCTGCCTTGCTCGTAACATGCTTTTAATGTGCGCCATTTTATTTGCCACAAAACCGACACACGGCACCATTAAAAAGCCATAAGCGTTGAGCCTTCCCAAGCTTCCCGAGCTCCCAGCTTCCGTTTGCCGGACGTCGCGTTTAGACGTTATTAGAACTTCTCTCTCCCTCTCTACTCTCCCCCTCTCTCCCCTCTCCCTCACTCTCTTTCTTTGGGGGCCATAAATTGTGTGCGCCGCTGCATTTTGATTACAATTTTTATGATTTTTAGGTCAAAATTTGCCACAACATAAAATGGCCAAAAAGTAAATTTCAAATATATAAAAGTGGCCCCAAAACAACAATAAGCACAACAAAATTGTGTCCTGTTTTATGTGGCGCCCCCTTTTTCGGTGTCATAAAAGGCAATACCATGTGCTTACACTGAGAGAAATTGCACAACTTGCCTTGGGAAGTTTTACTCATAAACTTTATCTTAAACAAGAAAGTTTAGTTACAAAAAAATTTATAAAAAAAATATATAAAAAAAAATATATAAAAAAATATATATATAAAAAAATATATAAAAAAAAATATATAAAAAAATATATAAAAAAAATAAATAAAACTTGCCTTGGGAATTTTCCTCATTCTTAAACAAGAAAGTTTAGTTACAAAAAAATTTATAAAAAATATATATATAAAAAAAATATATAAAAAAAATATATAAAAAAAATATATTAAAAAAAAAATATATCAAAAAAATAAATAAGATTTTAATCTTAGTACTATATCCCTTAGCTTCATGATTTTATCACAGTGTAAACTTTATCTTATATACGAAAGTTTAGTTCCAAAAAAATATATATTAATAAAATAATATTTTAATCTTAGTACTATATTCTTTAGCTTCATGATATAGAAAAGTTTAGTTCCAAAAAAAATATATAAAAATAAATATATAAAAAAAAATATATAAAATAAAAAATAGGATTTTAATTTTAGTACTATATTCTTGAGCTTCATGATTTTCTCACAGTGTAAACTTTATCTTATAAAAGAAACTTTAGTTCCAAAAAAATATATATTAATAAAATAATATTTTAATCTTAGTACTATATTCTTTAGCTTCATGATATATTAAAGTTTAGTTCCAAAAAAATATATTAAAAAAATATATAAAAAAAAATATATAAAAAAAAAATAAATATGATTTTAATCTTAGTACTATATTTTTTAGCTTCCTGATTTTCTCACAGTGTAAACTTTATCTTATACAAGAAAGTTTAGTTACAAAAAATATCTTAATAAATAATAATTAATCTTAGGACTATATTCTTTAGCTTCCTGATTTTCTCACAGTGTAAAACTTAATGCCTTTGGGAGTTTTGGTTTATTTTGTTTGGACTTGGCCAATGTTTATAAGTTGCGAATTATTTTGGCCTTTCATTTGCATTTAATGTGCCCCAAAGCTGCGCCTTGCACCAAATCTGTTTGGTCGTAAAAAGTGTTGCAAATTGAATTTTGCAGCTGGCCAAGTTAGCAGCCTAACTCATTAGCTACGCAACTTTCTAATGAGCCGGCTAAGCAGGTGCCATACATTTTAGCCAGGCCTAGTTTCAAGACTCAAACTCCAACTGACAGCAAAAGATACAACAAAGAACAACAACAACTGTGTGTGTGGCAAGATAAGAGCATTCGAAAGATTTATTGCCAACGCAATGAGCCAAGAAAGACAAGTACCTAAGGGAACAACAACAACGAAGACGATGACGATGACGCGTTTCCATGTTAACAAAATACGAAACAGAAGAACAGGAATAATAATGATGAAGAAGCTGCCGCAAACTAAATGATGAGCACAATGAACGAAGTCAAGTCGAAACGAGTGAAGAGAGTAAGAAAGGAGGAGATGGGGAAGGAAAAAGAGTTGGGGAAGGAAAAGGAGTTGGGGTAGGAGAAGGAGATGGCGAAGGAGAAGGAGTTGGGGAAGGGGTAAGGGTAGTAGGGCAAACCGGTATTGGTTGGCAAATAATGGCTGACAGCGAAACATATTTTGCTTTTGTTGTCAGTCTTCAAAATATTTCAAGATGGCGCAGCTTTCGAAACATATACTTAAAACCTGCGTACAAGCAAATACATGTACAAATACATACTGATGTATGTAGATTCATCAATGTTACCCCTAATCACTGATTAATGATACACCACATGAATCAGTTAATATTTCTATACGCTTCTCATATGTCAAAAGCATTATACTTTTATTGTCAAAAATCATCCAAAGCTTAACTTGAATATGTTTATATTTATATCTCTACTAAGCACTTTTCTTTGGTTTTCAGCTTTCAAAACTCTTTCGGAATATTTTACCTAACTTTTTCATGATATCTTCATTGTAATTTGGGATATATAATATCTATATTATATAAATTATATATATTATATATTTAAATAAATATTTGTAGTAATTAATTATGCACTGAACCCATTGAAAATGGTTAAAAAGGGTATAATGGTTTTGTGCAAAAGTATGTAACAGGCAGAAGGAAGCATCTCCGACCCTATAAAGTATGTATATTCTTGATCAGCCGAGTCGATATGGCCATATCCTTCTGTCCGTATGTATGAACGCGTCGATCTCAGAGACTATAAGAGCCAGAGACTCCCGATTTGGAGACAAGTTTGTTTCAAAATTTCGATAACTCTTCCCGTTTCCGATATACACATGTGATCGATATCAACAAATTTTTGAACTTGGACATCTTTGTGATGCAGTTTGAAACATTAAAGGAAATAATGAAAATCTGTGAAAGTTTTATTGAAATCGGTTCAGAAACACCGGAGATATGAAACATCGAAGTTAAGTCAAGTATGTACTATACTCACACACTCACACATACTTACAAGCAGTGACTGTATGCGTAAAGTATACGGTTCAGGGTATCGTCTAGTCGGGATTTCTCGACTAGAGCCTTCTTACTGGTTCTTAATTTCCTTTATTCAAATATTTTGAGACCCACTATTCGAATTATAAATACAATTAGCAAAAAGAAAAATATTTTTATTAATATATATATATATATTTTTATTCATATATATATATATATATTTTATTCATATATATATATATATATATATATGAATAAAAATATTTTTCTTTTTGCTAATTGTATTTATAATTATTAATATTTTTTATTTAGTTTTCAAACCTTTGCTTTTTACACCTTCCTTTAAAAAGTTCATGTTTTTGAAACCGCAAAATTGAATTTAATCTTTGAGTGTCGCTTTAAGCCAATGTCATTGCAAATCCTTGATGTACTGATGTACTTAAGCACATATATAAAATATACACAAATATCATTCGCTATATGTATGTATGTATGTGTGTGTGTGTGTGCATGTTGGATGGGGCACGTTTGCTGATTTTAATTGAAGCTCATATATATTGTTGCTGTTGCAGCCTGCTTCTCTCGTGCCAGGCTGAGCATGATTAACAATAATTAGACTTGGCATTAATTACGCCAAAAAGTTAATTACGCATTTTGCCATTCATTCTGGATGTCTATCTGTGTGTGTGTGTGTGTGTGTGTGTGTGTGTTGGTGTGTGTGTTGGTGTGTGGCGCAATGTGATAACGTTTGCCGAGACAGCAACTCGAAACATAACTGCTCGAAGAACAACTTCTATCCATCTCGTCCTGAGATCCTGTCGACTTCCTTCTCTCTCTATCTCTCTATGCTATCGCTTAAGCTGTTTGTTCAAGCAATTTATTTGCTAATTTCGTGCATGGCAATTGCAATTGGCAACGTGGCAAGGAGCAAGGGGGCAAGGGGGCAATGGGTGGCAGTAATAAAGTTCTTAAACAGCAGGCAAGCAGCATTATTAACCCTTTGACATTGACTTCGACACTGAAAGCGAGAATGTCCTGCAATAAAATCAATCTTATTAAAACATTAACAGCGGGCAGGAAAAGCGAAAATATAAAATAAATCAAATGCGCGTTTGCCACCCACACACACACCCCTCCACTCCCTCCCCTACCCCCATTGAATGCCGCTTAACACAGCAGGGGGAATACTTGCTCTCCTCCCTGCCACCCGCTGTGCTCGTGCCACTTTATTAGCTTGCCTTCAATCAGCGGCAAGTGAAGCGCGTATGAAATTCAAATTTCCACTCCTTGCCCACCCCTTACGAACCACCTCCTCGCACCCCTTACGAACCCACCACCCCCCACTGGCCTGACAATGGCATTTAGAACCGAACGGACGAACGAAGCAGCAACAAAGTAGAACAGTAGCATCAGCAGCGGCATGTCCTTTTATTATTATTTTTATTGTGCGGTGATTTTGCGACACCCCAGGACCTTTAAGGGTGAGGGGTTGGTTCGGTGGGGTGCATATAAATTCGACATAATTTCATTGTAATGAATAAATTGATGGATGGCACATCCTGCCACGAGTTCTGCTTTTCATTAAACACTTGCCACCAAAGCCACAAAGCAAGGAATCCTCCCAGGATCTGCCAAGAACAACAACCTGCACATAAATTACAATTTGATTATTTTAGCGATTCATTATGCGACCAGAAATATCAGACATTGAATATTATTATTAATTTTTTTTTTCATAATTTTTATTGTTCTTTTTTGGTTTCATTTTTGTTTCGTTTTTTTTTTGGTTTGATTTAATGTCTATAACTAGTAATGTTTAAGTGTACAATTATTAAATATATATATATATATATATATATATTTATGCGTGTTTAATTTGTTTTCAATTTTGTTCATCTATTTGTTGTTGCAGACTAGACAACTCCTTAAAAACAGCTACAGATTTATCCGATATACATATATAATATTGTTTGATACGTTTTGTTTTTGCTTTTCGTTATTATAATACAATACATATAGATTTTTATTGTATATTTAATATTTGGTATATGTGTGTGCTGGGGTTTCAAAACAAATAAAGGCGGAGTTTTGAGTTTTTTAGTTTTATAATAAGTTTTTGAATTATATTTTTTTTTTATTTTTATTTTTTTTTTGCACTTTATTTTAGAGCGAACTATTTACTTATTTAATACAGCTTGCTGCCTATAGCTAAATTATTTGCTTAATATTTACAAAACACTTAACATCATACATTATGCGATTTTTTAGTTGTTTGTTTTTGTTTTTTTTTATTTTTATTTAAATGAACATAATTGGCATTTAATCTCAACGCAGAAATATGAAAAAAAAAAACATTTTATCAATTTGTAATTAATTTTTTTTTCTTTTTTTTTTTGCGGTTAATACCAAACTAATTAAAAGTCGGCCTCACGAAATATTTATTTGATTTTTTTTTTTCAATTTCGTTTAGAATTTTTTTTTCATAAATGTAATTATTGTTCTTCAAAAAAGTTTTGTTTTTTTTTTCTGTTTTATTTGTTTGCTTTTTGCAGCTGCAGCTAAAATTTAATTTAAATACGCTTAATATTAGAGTTAATTTGTTGTTGTTGTTGTTGCTTGATTTATGCAGCTTTACAATAACAAATTATTTATTTATATGTGTTATAAGTAGGCTTGATTTAAATATTTATATAATTATTTTTTTCATATATTTTTCTTTCATATATTTTTTTATATATTTTTTTATATATTTATTTTATATATATATTTTTTTTATTGAGTTCAATCGATGATCTCTTCGTCCCCATCGTCGCCGTTATCGTTGTTGCTGGAGGCGCCACCGCCAGCTGCAGCTGCTAACCCATTGTTGCCCATTGTTGGGGATTTGTTGTTATCATCGTTGTGGCTAACTGAACCTCCGCCGCCGCCGCCGCCGCCGCCCTCCTCGTTGCCGCCCAGACCCAGATCACTGTGATCCAGCAGCAAGCTGTTGTTGTTGTTATGATTGTGCAACATATTGTTGTTGTTGTTGCTTAGGTGGTGTTGGTGTTGGTGCTGCTGCTGCTGCTGCTGGTGTTGCATGGCATTGCCATTGTGCTGGCCGGAGAAGTGCTGCAAGTGGTGCTGATGCTGATTAAGCAGAGCACCAAGGGCGTTTTCTCAGACAACATCCGTGACCCCATACTGGCAGGCGGACAAGCCGGCGGAGTTGGAGCGCGAGACGGGCGACGGGGCCGAATAGGGGCTGCTGAACCCAGTGGCATGCTGTTTCGCCTTCAGCCGCAGCGTGGCAATGCTCGAGGACATGCTGCTGCTCATGCACGGCTCGGCGGCGGCACGATACATATACGGATTCGCGGGCGTTGTATACGGACAGGGCGCACCGCCCACGCCCACATTCGTGTTGGTCAGCGTCGCGCCCATGGTGCCCGAGAGCATTGAGTTGTTCATGCTGACCGCCACGCCGCTGGCGCCCGTATTGAAGCAGTTCACCGAGTTCTGATGGTGATTGCTCGTCACCATCGAGCCCAGCGGATTGACGGGCCAGGGGAACGGCTTGGTGCCCAGCGGCGAGGGCACCTTGGTCCAGTTGTTGTACGGATACGAGGAGTACAGGGAGTCGTCGGCAAACGGTTGCATGAACTGTGTCCCAAAGCCCGACTTGAAGTCGGCGGCAGCAACAGCTGCATTCATCGCATTCCGCTCACGCTTGCGCCACTTGGCCCGTCGGTTCTTGAACCAAACCTGCAAGGAACACAAAGAAAATGGTACGAAGTTAGCATTTGGGTTTTCAGTTGGTTAAAGTTTTATTTTTATACACTTAACCCATTGAAAATGGGTAGAAAGGGTATAATGGTTTTGTGCAAAAGTGTGTAACAGGCAGAAGGAAGCATCTCCGACCCCATATAGTATATATGTTCATGATCAGCATCAACAGTGGAGTCGATATAGCCATATCCGTTGGGCCGGCCGTCGATCTCAGAGACTATAAGAGCTAGAGACTCCAGATTTGGAACACAAGCTCGCCTAATTCCTAGGCAGTACAAGTTTGTTTCAAAATTTCGATAACTCTTTCCGTTTTCGATATACACATGTGATCGATAACAATAAAATCGTGAATTCAGAAATCTTTATTATGCAGTTTGAAACATGAGACGAAATAATGACAATCTGTGAAATTTTATTTTCGATAACTCTTTCCGTTTCCGATATACACATGTGATCGATAACAACAAAATCTTGAATTTGGAAAACTTTTCGATGCAGTTTGAAACAATAGACGAAATAATGACAATCTGTGAAAATTTGATTGAAATCGGTTAAGAAACACCGGAGATATGGAACATAGAAGTTAAGAAAGTACCATACACGCACACTCACATATACTTGCAAGCAGTGACTGTACGCTTTAAGTATAGGGTTCAGGGTATCGTCTAGTCGGTATTTCTCGACTAGAGCCTTCTTACTTGTTTTATTTGCGGCGGCCATTTGCATTTATTGCGTCGCCGTGCCGCATAATTTATTATATTGCCGCCAAACTTGAAAATTTATGTATCCCTCTGTCGCGTGTGCGAAAAACTCCCCCAAAAGTCCAACCCTAACCAGCTATTGGGGGCTGGCTCCGTAATACGCATGTGCAGTAATTATAAATACAAATATACATAAATACTGCCTGGCCTGGCCTGGCCTGGCATTTGTTGTTGTTCCGTGTTGTTGCCTTTTCTTTTTTAATGGAGAGCTTTATATAAATAAACTCAGCGTGCCCTAACCCCAACCCCAACCCCCAGCAACAACAACTGTATACAGAGCATTTAAGTTTGGGAAGCACACACAAAAAATAAATCAAAATTATTTTGCAAACAAAAAGTACGAAGAAAACAAAAAAGAAAGTAACAAAAACTGAACAGCAAGTAGATAAAAAACAAAATGGCAACTTTGTAATTTATTGCTGAAGTTTTGCGCAGCGCAAACACACACACACACACACACAGAAACAGAGATACAGATACAGAGATACTCAGATACAGATACATAAGATACTGGGAAGTTGGCTTTGGTTTGAGTCTTTATTTCGGTCGCTACAAATGACAAAAGGCGTTCGCGTTTCCGCAAGACGTTCATTTGCCAGGCATTATGGATGACTTTCTTGTTTCTTATTGCGTATATTTGTTAAGGGTGAACTTTTGTGTGTGTTGGAAAAGCATTGACAGAAATATTTCTAACTTTTGTGAGCATTGACAGAAATATTTCTAAGCCAGATGTATGTATATGAGTCCTTAGTGTTCAGCTACGATCTATATTCTATATATAATATGTATGATTCTTCATTACTTTAGTGTTCAGGCGAGATCTATATTCTATATATAATATGTATGATGTTTCGACACTTTAGCGTTCAGCCAAGATCTATATTCTATATATAATATGTGAGATTCTTCATTACTTTGGTGTTCCGCTACGATCTATATTCTATATATAATATGTATGATGTTTCGATACCTTAGTGTTCAGCCACGATCTATATTCTATATATAATATGTATGATTCTTCATTACTTTAGTATTCAGCCAAGATCTATATTCTATATATAATATGTATGATGTTTCGTTACTTTAGTGTTCAGCTACAATATATCTTCTATTGTTTCGTGAAAAGAATTAGATCGCTAAGTCTTTCCGTTTGGACTGTGCGATGATAGCAGTCAGTCAGAACAAAGAGTTTGATTGATTTTGATAGCTTAATCCACTGAGTTTAAAGTAATAGTATTAGTTTGCATTACTCCTAAACCTTATAGAACCTTTAGAAATAATCATTTGAAAACAAAATGTTTTTCTTTGAACTTTTGTTCTAGTTTGATTCATCTTAAGAGTAAAATTTTGTTCCAGTGATGAATCAAAGAGTTAAGAGTAAAATTCTGTTCCAGTTTAATTCATCTTAAGAGTAAAAATTTTAACAACATTGAACTACTCTTTCTGCTTAATGAAACAAAGAACAAAGAGTTTTAATAGCTTAAGCTACTGAGTTTTAAGTAATAGGTATAGTTTTCATAACTGCTAAACCATATAGAAAGAAGCTTTCGAAAGTTAAGTTTGAAAACAAAATGTTTTTCTTTGAACTTTTGATCCAGTTTGATTCATCTTAAGTGTAAAATTCTGTTCCAGTTTCATTCATCTTAAGAGTAAAATTCTGTTCCAGTTTGATTCATCTTAAGAGTAAAATGTTTAAAAACATTGAAAATTTCTTAATAAAATAAATTACAACTGGAAAAAAAAGTTTGTGTATTAAATGTATATACCAACTACCTATTTAAAAAAAATATTTAAAAAAATCGAGCAAGTAAAAGTTTCGAAAAATATGAAGAAAATATGATGCACAAATATCAATTTTACTGGATGTACTCTTTAAGCTTAATGCAACTTCTTTAATCTAACTATACTTTTGCCCTGTTTCTTCCCAGCTTTCCTTCCGATTTGAAGATACGCTTTGCTTTGTTAACCAATTACGTATCCTCAATTTATGCAGCTAGTTTCCCAGCAACACCAGCAACAGCAGCAATGAGCAATAAATTTGCAACTGCAATGTTCAGGTAATTAAAGCAGTTTGAAATTTTGGTATGCGCTTTAGCTCTTGTTGCCGCATTGCCACATTGTATCTTAAATCAGCGCACACAGTCACTGAGGGTTGCAATTTATGGGCATGCCTCGTGCAACAATGCTGCATGCCCCTGCGGCCGTAACTAAATGTGAACACGCGCATAAACTGGGCCCAAATTTTGAGCTCGAACTTTGTTTGTTTTGTGTGGGAATCGGGTTTGAACTTTAACCATGTTGCTGGTTGCCTCGTGTGGCCGATTTAATGCGGCAATTGCTTTAATCGAATTAGTTGCGCCCAGTTAATTGAAATCGCATGAGCAACTAAGCCCAATTGAGTTGTTAAACTAACGAAAGTCAAAGCGTGAGAGAAAATGCTTTAAGGCATAAATCAAAGCGCTTCTACAATTTCCAATATTTGTCCCTTAAAAAACTTGGCAATGTGTCAATTTGTCAAGGTACATTGCTCAGCAACATCATCACCAACAACACCATCATCATCACCATCATCTCCAACATCAACATCATCATCATCATCATCAGCATCACCATCATGAACGAGGTTGGGAAAAACTAACGTCATCGATCTCGTCAACTGTCATTTTCACGTATCATTTAGCAAGTTGTTGAAGTTTGGGGCCAACACAAAAAAAGGGAATTGCCAGAGTTTTGCATGATGGCAAATTGATGTGACTGCAAAAAAAACCCTATACGTGTGTGTGTGTGTATGTGTGTGTGTGCAATTTTCCACTCAACGAACAGAGGAACAGAGGAGTCTCTGGCTGGAACACCCGCTGACTCAAGCAGAAAATCCTAATTGGTTTTGATGACAACGCCTTTCGCCTCAACTCCTCTCGCGTCTGCGAGTCCTTGGTCTATGTTTTATGCTGGTGCTGCCTCATCAGGTAAAAAAACAACAATACATGAGAAGTGGCCCAATATGACCATGTGGCAAAAGTTACGGGTTTCAGTTATTTTTTTTGTTTCTAAGCGTCTGTCTTTTGAGTGAAGAGCTGCCATTTTGATTGATGGCCACAAATTGCAGCTAAATACGTTTTTTATTTGCTTAATTCTTGTTGTTGTTTTTATTTTTTGTTTTTTTTTGTTTAGGTTTAGGTTACCCTTCTCGTTTCCGGACTGGAGTGCGCTTGGATAGCATGAAATTGAAATTCTGAAGTGAACATTTCTGAGTGCAATCAATATATATATATATCTCTTGATAAGCATTACGTAAACGAGTAAGGCGCTACGCAATCGATTAAACAAAGAAGCGTGAATTACTTAGAAAGATCTTGATTACTTAAAGTTTCTTTAACTTTACTTTTTCTACTTTATTCTATACCAAAAAAAAACTTTTCTCTTTCTACTTTATTGTTCTATATTCTATACCAAAATCATTTAGCTCTACGGAGCTAAGTACAAGTAATCTCACATTAAGCTTAAAGCTCAGCTGATTGTTAACATCGTTCTATCTTTAGTCTTGCTAACTGGTACTTTTTTGACAGACTTTTGGGCAATGGAATAAGATACATTCTTCTGTATATTGTATCTCAACTTTAACCGAAGCTTTACGGAGCTTTTTATCTTTTAATCTTTAAGCTTAAAGCTCATATATCTATCTATCATTCGGAATGGAATAAGATATATTCTTCGCTGTATTGTGTCTCAACTTTAACAGAAGCTTAACGAAGCTTTTAAGCTTAAATGACCTTTGAGTAAGTACACTTAATCTCACATTAAGCTTAAAGCTCAGCTGATTGTTAACATCGTTCTATCTTTAGTCGTGCTAACTGCTACTTTTCGGTAATGAAATAAGATACATCCTTCTTTATATTGTATCTCAACTTTAACCGAAGCTTTAGGGAGCTTTTTAGCTTAAATGTTCTTTGAGTAAGTACACTTAATCTCACTTTAAGCTTAAAGCTGATTGTTAACATCATTCTATCTATACTCTTGGTAACTGTTATGTTTTGGGTAATGGAATAAGATACATCCTTCTGTATATTGTATCTCAACTTGAAGCGAATAGTTACAAAACCGAAATGAAGTTCTGTTTGGACTGTTGACAACCTCTTAACTGGCCATATTGCGGGCACCTTTATGGCCATTGCCTTTTATGCCGCCACTGAAATGGCTTCTCCATAGACAGACACAAATGTTGCTGCCATTCCAAACACCTGACCATAAAAACTGGAAAACGAATTCGATTGCAATTTTTCGATTTGTGTGAAGCAACAAATGTTTTTACGACTTTTGTTGCTGTTGTTTGTTGTTGTTTTTTGTGAGTGTTAATTGAATTAAATTGCCGAGTGCATTTTTAGTAATGTTCATTTAACAAAAAAATATAGACGAAAAGAAAGTTAGTCGAACAAGCGAGCATATTGCCATAATTGCCGGCGAATGTAAATCCTCAGATTAGTGGCCATCAGGGGCGTCTCTTTACCCACTTCCCTCCCCTCTGCTAACCTCTCTTTTCCAGCCCCGCCACTGTAATGCTTTTGTTTGCCCAGACGGGGCTGCTCTTTTCTACTTTGCTGTTGGTTTTCGGTTTTCTGTTTTTTTTTTCTTTTCCTTTTTGACAATTTTAAACCCACCCAGATTTATACTATATACTGTCTGTCTGTGTGTATGTTTGCGAGCTGTAATCCTTTTGTATATTTGATAAATTTTATTGCCTATGCTATTATTGCAGTCAAATGTTATTGTGCCCTTGCCTGGCATGATCATGATCATTAATTCTCATGCGGTTTCTAATTCATTAAACAACCCTCGTGTTGCCGCTGACAAATTGCCTCAATCGCATTGTTTTGCATTTTGTCATCCAAGGCAGGGGCTGAATAGTAAGGGCATAGTAAGGCCGGATTCACCCACCCCAAAAAGTCAAGCAAACCTTTTGTCATCACACATAATGGACCATAAAACAAACTGTATCAATATTTTATGCATTGAGCGCAACACATGTTTCGATTGACATAATTTCCCTTCATCCCTTTTCGCAAAACACTTGTTTTTCAGCTCGGCCGCAGCTAATTTCTTTATAGTTGCCATCAAGTGCCACATCTGAATACAAATTCTTGGCATATGCGACGTACCGAACGCCAAAACAAATTTGCATAGAAAAACCATGAAATATTTTCCGCATGGCAGCAATTTGTCAACACTTTGATACTTCTACAGAGTTGCTAGTTGGAACTTGGCAGATGTTTTTTATTTGTTCCCTAATTACATTTTTAAATGATATCATATTATTATTACCTTCCCTTTCTTCAATCAATGTCACAACTAACGCTAAATGCACTTGGCGAGAAGAAAGTCTAGAAAACTTATATTGAAAGCTTAAAATAATCCAAATGTTTTGAAGTATTTCTGAAAAATCCATCCAGAATTTTAAGTTCTAACAATAATTTGTCAAACAGGAATTTTTATTTCAAAAGGATTTTCTTCAAGTTGTTTTTTATTTAAAAATACTTTCAAATAAAGAACATAACAAAAATTAAAAAAATACTTTAAGCTGATTAAAAAACGTTGCAAATCAAAAAAAAGTAAAAACATACTTTCTTAATTTCAATGCTCCATATCTTCGGTGTTTCTCAACCGATTTCAATAAAATTTTCACAGATTATCATTATTTCCTTTAAAGTTTCGAACTGCATCACAAAGTTGTCCAAGTTCAAGATTTTGTTGTTATCGATCACATGTGTATATCGGAAACGGGAAGAGTTATCGAAATTTTGAAACAAACTTCTACTGCCTAGGGACTAGGCGAGCTTATGTTCCAAATCTGGAGTTTCTAGCTCTTATAGTCTCTGAGATCGTTGGACATGGCTATATCGACTCGACTGATCAAGAATATATATACTTTATGCTTCCTTCTGCCTCTTACATACTTTTTCGCACAAACCATTATACCCTTTTTACCCATTTTCAATGGGTTCAGGGTGGAAAAACTAGAATTCTTATTGCAAAGAATTTTATTTAAGTTATTTTTAATTTAAAAATACTTTAAAATAAAGAAAATAACAAAAATTAAATAATATACTTTAAGCCGATTTAAAAACATTGCAAATGAAAAATAAAATTCTATATAATAAAGTTTATCTATATAAAAGTAGTTTCTTATAAAATTTGAGTAAGACAAAAGTTTATCTAAGGTTTGACTTGAGTTTTATCTTTTTCCTTTTCACAAAATACAATTTTGTTGTTGCAAAAAAAATTATGTTTAGACTAAGGAATAACATTTTTGAAGACTAATATTATATCTATATTATAATATTATATAATATAATATATATATATCTTATATGCAAGTACTCGCATTTTTTTAAAGTGTGCGAAATTGTCGTCAAATGAAAAGCTGATCGAATTCAGATCGATCAATCGCTCGTCAGCTCGAGAGACCCTCT
>JAWNNV010001211.1:0-32034 GCA_035044485.1 Scaptomyza reducta | reverse complement strand
GAGAGAGAGGGAGAGACGCCGCAAGAGATTAAGGGCAAGCGATGAATGTTGTTGCTGTTGTTGTTGTTGCTGTGCAAAATTCCACCTGCAATGTTATCATATTAAATTTTACACGCATTGTGATTTTATTGCCGTGAAATTGCCAACAATTACGAGCAAACGAGCAAATTGATCCTAAGTGTAGATTCCTTAAGCAGAAAACCCAAGGCTTTAATCTCAAGACTCTGACTAAATGTGCCATTTGCCTTTAAGCCGCTTCTCTCTCGTTCGTTGGTACTACCAAAAACTTTATTGTTACTTTAATTTGGGTGCAGAAATTGGAGCAAGTTTGTCACACACAAAACTCGACTCTGCTGTTCTGTAGATTCTGATTCAGATTCAGATTCACATTGCCAAAATCAGTGTCTGATGCCGTTTTTTGCCTTTGCCTTTGGCTTTGGCTTTTCCGCTGTGTTTGGCACAAATTGGCTTAAGCCCGCACAAAACGCTTTTTCGTCAACGAGACGAGAGGCAAAAACTTTTCCCGGTGCGGGTGCCTTTTCCGCGCTTTTGTCACAACTTTTTACCAACTCTCTCCGTTTCGTTTCTCTCTGTCTGTGTAATTGCATTGCATGTTGCGCTGCATTAAACATTTCATAATTTTTATTTGGTTGCCTTTGTCATTGGCTTACGTTTGTTATTTGCCAGTTTTTTATATGCCACAAAAAAAAGTTTTTCATCATTTGCGTAGTTCGTGCTTTTTACTTTGCCATAAGCTGCCCCACAAAAAAAAAAGAGTTGACTTTTGGAATATTTTCTGTGTTGGAAAAGGTTTTATTTACACATTCAAATAATCTTTTTTAATGGCATATGAAAAGAGTATTTAACTTGATGGAATATATTCTCAATTCCTATACTTATTAATCCTTATTCATTGCTTTACAACACTTTCACCTTACCTCAACGAATCAGTCTCAGTTTCTTTATGCTTCATTAGGACAGTTTTTAACTGCATTCATTTGTTTCTTAGCGCATCTCCTTCTTGCTCTTTTCCTGCATCTCCATCATCACTTTTAATGCTTGTTCTTACTTTCGACACGCTTCTTAACAATTGTCCCTTTGTGGATGCAGCATTTAAGTTGAGAACACGTGACATTTGTCTAGCTTCTTCACGCTTTTTTTGTTACCCAAAGGATAATGGGCTACCTAGGTGGGTGTACAGCATAAATGTAACCAAGGTGATGCCTGTTCTGTTCTGAGTTGAGATTTGCTGCCCTTCCATCCTGGTCATAATTTGCTGTGACTAAAGGTCTGCGCTTTTGTGCGCGCGTGCAACATACACACTGAACTGCAAGCTGGACACACGTATCCCGATTTGCTACGCATGCGCATGGAAAGAGACAGAGAGAGAGGGAGAGAGGGAGGGAGGGAGAGCAGCCTAGTTAGTAGCTTCGAAATGTCAACTTCGGCTTGTGCAGTCAGAATTTAACACGCTTGACTCTCGACTTCTGATTGCAGTTGCACTCAGTGGCTGCCTCTTAATGTCCCGTCATAAAATGCAATTTCAAGGCTACTGCCGCTGCTGCTGCCGTTTCGGTAGTCCGTTATCCTTTTGTTGTTGTTCAGGGAATTTCATTTTGGCACACGGCATGCGACAAACTCATTTCTCTCTCATACGTTGCAAATATTTTGGTTCGACAAACAAATATCAAGCTGTGCTAAATTGCATTTGATTCTTCAAATCTCCAACTGACTCGTGCTGTGTTTTGTCCTGTTTTTGTCCTTGCTTCTGCTACTTTTGCTTTGTTTATCAATTAAAGGCCAACTAACTGTTGTTTATGCATCTTGCGGTTACTCGCTCAGGTGTAGCCCAGCTGCCAGCTTCTCAAAACAGAAAACAAAAGCACATTTCCAGGTTATTCCCCAGCTGGCGTAGCTACTTTAAGCCACTGTAGTAGCACTCTTGGTATGGGTCACGAACCCTTCACAGCTGTTGGTCCACATTGACAGCTGATTGTGAGTAGAACTAACATGAAAGCACATCAATAGCTTATATATGATATATTGGAATAGCTAAGAAATCTTTGATACCAATGTTTTCCATGCTAATGAAGCTTCTTTATGTCTTCGATGTTTCCAGTAAAGTGGATTATGTTAGTTCTTGGACCTTTTATCCTTACCAAAGTCAAATGTCATGGTAAATCTCTAAATATATTGATTTACCCAGAGAAACAGATAGTAAATGGAATTGTTTTGGCAAACGAAGTTAAATATACTACAAGGATACCTCGAACTTAAATTTTTGTGACAATTAACAAATGTTTTTAGTTTAAACAAACTAAATATTCCTTTTTAAGTATTCAATCAACTCGACTTACTCACAAAATGTACGATTCTTGGTCGTAGTTAATGAAGATTTTGTTTAACTTGATAATTGTTTGGCCAAAACCAACATAATTGGCCAAGGCAAACACACATACAATACACATGCATACACACAATGCATGCAGATTGAGGCATATTCATTCATATTGCATCACTTATGCAACTAATTTAGCATGTTGCGTGTTGCGATTGTTGCAACCTTCAGTAGACTCGTATAATTTGAGCTAATAGTCAAAAACGGCAAGGAGAAGCGGCTGATTGTTGTTGTGCCACTTGAGCCCAGGGCGAATTGCAAACAATTGCAACTAATTGGGGCAGTTGCATCCATCAGTTGTTGTTAATACATAGCCGTAGTCCAGCTCATAGTCTCATCTCATCTCATCTCGTCTCGTATCGTATTGTATCGTATCTGTAAGTTGCAGTTAAGTACACTCGGAAAATTGAATATTAATGCACAGCATTTCCACTTGAGTCTGAGTCGAAGCAAATTGCAACGCATGCAATTGCATGCAACAAATTACAGACATGCCACCTCTCAACAGCAACAACAACAGCAGCAACAAGAAAATGCAATCAAACGAAATAATTTTCACTCCCCTCCTTCTCCCTCTCTCTCTCTTTCATTCGACATGCCACACACACACTGGAAGACAGGCAGCTGCCTGGATTTAGGAGCTCTTCTTGTTCTTCTTCGGCACACACAAGGACATTCATTAGCACATTTTGCATCTTTGCGTCCTTAAAGGCAGCCGAGCGTTGAAAATTCTTTCGTTTCGTCACAAGCGATTTGCGCTTTTCACAGTTTCCCTTTGCGCAGACGCAATACACACACAACAATAGAAAGAGATAGCAATAGAGCATACTGTGTGTTAAATGTTAAATATGTGTGTCAACCTCGTAAATCCTGTTTGGGAAATTAAGTGCATCGTTGCATGCATTTAGGCCTGTAACGAATTTCTTATTTGATTTTTAGGTACAATGTGTGCTGAGTTTTATGTTCGTAAACGAAGTAATACAACAACAATACCTACAAATATTCTCCCATTTGCACATTTCGCAACGCTTTTCGATTTTCAATTGCTACCACGTAATGCTCCTGCTCCTCTCCCCTCCCTGCCAGTGCTTCCTAAGTGCCAGCTGTGTCATATTGCACAGACAGACAATGTGTCGTCATTCTCTGAGTCTCTCTCTAACGAGGTGTATCCGGGAGCTGCAGTACAAATGATAGTGGTTCTATGTATGCGGGGGGATCGTTTGGTGTTGCCAGACTGTCGGATGGGTGAAAAGAAGACTTGACAAGTTGTATGGAAAGGTGGAGCATAAAGAGAGTCGAAGAATAAGTGTTGCCAGATGTGCAAAGTATTTCTTAGTAAAGTTGAAAACAATGTGAAATATTCCCTACTATACTATATACTATATACTTATGGCCAGTTTTGAAGATTAAAGCTTAAAGGATATTGTCAGTCAGTGTCTAAGATATAAAAAACTCTTAAGTTCATTGATCGTTTGGACACATAATTTATGCTTTGGAATATGTGAAAACAGTTTCAGTTGTAGGAAATCTGTTTGAAGAAATTTGTTCCTATCAATTGAGTATCTAATTGTACAAGGAAAGCAAAGAAGGATGCAAACATGCATAAGCTTGGGAGTTAAACGAAAAACCAATTGTAAATGAAATACAAATGTGAGGTAGGTTTGATTGGAAAAGGGATGTAGGATTTGTTATTCGGTATACAAGGTCTTCACACAACTCATTAGACATTAGACAGGCTGTAACGTTGTTTTGACTTGCTTAAACACCTCGTCTCTTTATGTTGCCCGTTTCCACTCATTCAGCTCAGACAAACATAAATTATTCCCCTATAATAATAACAAATTTGCCTTACGATCCGTTGTTAGTTTTGTGCGGGTCTCGCGGTAGATCAACATCCAGCTCAGCTTAGCTCAATTCTAAAAAAAAAGGACTTTCGTAAACCCAAAAATACATATGTGCCCCTCACACCTACACTCACACACATACATGCACACATTCATACATACACAGATAGTTGGTAAAACACATTGGTGCCAGCTAAGCTCTGGCAAACACAAACATATTGCTTTAGCCCAGGAAAACAGCAACAAAGAACAGCAACAACAGCATGAACAAACGTCGTGTGTGTTTGTGTTGTCAGTTGTCCTTGCAAGGACACACACATGTACATACGTGTGTGTGTGTGTGTGGCATATACAGGTATCTGGCTGACTGCACAGCATCAATTGTAAAAGGATTAGGGCTTAATTTCAAATGCGCATTCATTTGCACTCGCCTGCGCTGCTCTTGGCTCCATCTCTCACTCCCTCTCTCTCTCTCTCCATCTCTTTCTCTCTTCCTCTTTCAGCTCTTTGGTGCAGCAAACTCATCGCTGTAAGCGGATTTCTGACTGCCGCCTGCGTTTTTTTGTTTTGTTTTGTTTGTTGTTTTTGTGTTGCCCATTTTACTGTATGCCACTCATTAGTTTTCAAATAGCTGCATTAGTGAAAGAGCGAGATAGAGAGATTGAAATAAAGGATTTTCCAAACATATGCCAAGAATTGCTCAATTTGTGGCATTAAGCCCCCTCCACAGCCAATTGTATTGGACCAGGACTTTGTTCC
Organism: Scaptomyza reducta; assembly: GCA_035044485.1. Taxonomy (NCBI): domain Eukaryota; kingdom Metazoa; phylum Arthropoda; class Insecta; order Diptera; family Drosophilidae; genus Scaptomyza; species Scaptomyza reducta. Next base: position 27,033 of record JAWNNV010001211.1, on the reverse strand, counting down.
TTACACATTGTTTGGCCTTGTTTGTTATTGCAGCAGTTTCCACTTCTTTTTTGTTGGTTGAGTTTTCTTCCTTGTGTTGTCCTCTTTTCGATTTTCTTCTTTATTTTTTAACCCAAACGATTTTTGAATAGAGCTGCATTGAGATGGTTTTAAGGGTTTTAAGGAACAGGCGAATAACTTTGTGGATGCTAAAGAACTCAAACTGAAATAATACACTTGGCAACTAATGGAGAGCTAAGTAAGTAGATATATTGAAGTGCGATGGAGTTAAGTACTGTTTTGGGGGGAAAGTAAAATAGTTATAGAATACTATAAATCAGACTTGGATGAGGATTTGATAATAATTATAGTGCTTAAGGTTAGGAGCAAGTTTTATGGTGTTAGGAATCATTTTAATATATGAAATGTGAAAAATTGTACATATGTTTGTTACTCCTTCACGCAAAAACTACTGAAAGGATTATAATGAAACTTTGAAATGATATAGTTAAGACATCAGAATAGAACATAGGCTTAAGTTTCCAAAGATATTGTTGGTCTGTGTTTAGTGGAAGCCAAGTGACAAGACAGACAAACAGCAAGCGATAAAGTTATTGAGTATATAAAGTATTTTCAGTTTCTTAAACTTAAATTGCTTGTCTCTTTGCGGTTTATTAGCCAAGTTAAGCTACTTTTATAGACCCAAAACAGTTGTTGGGTAAATATTTTTTGTATCTAACCGCAATCATTCAATTCGTAGGCGCATTCACATATCATTCTCTGAATGCTTTCCACCCAAAGCAGCTCACATAAATTACAACTGAGCGGGCCAGAGAGACAGCGAAAGTGGAGCTCCCTGTCCCCTGCTCACCCTGTCTAGTTCCTCTTCTGACTGAGGCAATATTTCTTAGCCAATTTTGTTTCGGAAGCGGCGTTCAAAATCCGCTTAAAAAAGGCGAACGCGACAAAACAAAAACAACAAAAATAAAATGCAGAGAGGAGAAGAAAAACTGTGAATTAAAATGCAACAAAGTTTTGTGAGGCATAGAAGGGAACCAAAGGGGGGGGGGGGGGGCAGCACATTTTTCTTTGCACTTTCACAGTTTACAGTTTTTTGGGGAGCTGCAGCAGTTTCCGATTTGTTCTTTTGGACTTCGCTGGATGAGAGAGAGAGCCACTTTAGGCAAATTTACTACCAGAGAGGGAGCGTGAGGGAGAGGGGCAGGGAGTTGGGCGAAACTGAAACACATGTCACAGATTTGTTTCACTTTCGGAAGCACTTAAGCACTCAGCGAATTTGTTTGAACACGAAACCAAAACAAAAAAAAAACCAAATCTGGAACTGGCTGTCTGCTCCTTCAATGCCAGCCCATTGTTCCAGTGTGGAGTTTTATTTTTAAATTAAATATGTATTGGTAAAACGAGGGGAATCTACATAGATGTGTGTGTGTGTGTGTGTTTTTTTTGGTGGGGGGGTTGTGGCAACAACAAATTGATGATATGCCCCTTTGACACTTGGAGTCCATTATTTATGCGCAGGCTTGCGATTATTTTCACATATGCTCAGCGATGCACCCCCGATACCCCTCTCCCAGCCACCACCCCTTCCCATTACCATGCCCCTTCCCCCTTACCACTGACTCACTGATTACATTTGAAGCTTGAAGCTGATCCGCTTGCTGGTTGCTCTCTCTCTCTCTCTCTGCTCTTGGCAACAATTCGCTGCAGCAATCAGCTGAGCCAAAGCAAGCGAAATGCGTTGAGTGCCTCGTTTGTTCACCGGGTTAACAACACACACACACACACACTTGATGCACTTTGTTTTAACTGCCTTACCTTATAATATTCATGCAGTATCTTTTGTCATTTGGCTTACGTTGTTTTTAAGCGCATTTAAAGCTTAACGGTTACTTTTGACATATGAATTATGGTTCGCAACTTTTTGACTAAGCATTTTCGCCGTCTTATGCCAATTTAATGCCTTAAGCCAGCTCTTATGACGTCCTTATTTGGGTGACGTTCTAATTAGTCAGCTCGCTTTTGGGGTACAATGTGCCAGCAAATAATTAACAAGAACTAAAGCTCTCATCCTACTTATACGATAAACGTGAATGGATTGTGATGAAACTTTTCAAAAGTATAGATTATGCATCAGCATAGCATATAGGCTATCATTCTTTAGACTTTTCCCAACTAATTGTGACTTGTTCTTGTCTTTGCATACTTTAGTTTGTTGATGGCGTAAATCATGCCAGAGTTGTCACTTTAATGAACTCTAATAAATATGTGCTCGATGTCGTTAGGCAAGTGATATAATTTCACTACGCAAGAAGGTTGGGGGGAGGGGGAATGTGTAGTCAGGTTTGGCATAAATAAATTTATAATAAATTGCAAACTTGAAAAATGGCAATATATCATTTGTCGCAGCATGTGCGACATGAAAAAAAAAAACAGGAATAAAAAGGAACCCAGGCAAAGTGCGAACGATTCAATTAATCCTGACACTATTTATTATTATTAGGGTTAAGGCTGAGACACAAAATGGAATACCAAAAAAAAATGCATAAACATCGGCAACTCTAGCTAGTCTCAGCTCAGTTTACCGACTGACCATGTTGTTGTTACATTAATTAGTAGAGCAGCCTGTTTGGTAACTGACCACGTCCGTTTGTCCGTCCGTCCGTTCGTCTGTCCGTCTGTCCATCCGTCGTCTGTCTGTTATACTGCATTATCATATTTATTAAGCAGCCGCATCGCCTGCAGCTTTTGAATACAAACATACATATATATATATAGTTTGGTTGCGTTGGGTTGGGTTGGGTTGGGGCTACGGTTCTTTTTTGCGCTTTTGCGTTTGGTGGGTACTTGGTGGTGCTTGGGATCCGGTGCTGTCTGACTACCCGCGGCTATCACAACAACGAAAATTGATTGCTTCTGTTGTTGTGGCTGGCTTTGATCGTGTTAAGATAGCACAGGATGATGGCAGCAAAGTCAGCCACAAAACAGACCAACAACAAACGCAACACACAACACACAACACACAACAACACAACAACTTGAGAGTTCTATAGAAAGTTTTATGCATAACTTTGACTTGGACGCGCTATGGGCATCGTAAATATCTTTTACTGCCATCCTTCCACAGTGGCTTTCAGCATTTTTCGCATATTATTTTTTGTTGCCATTGCACGCATTTTTCTGCTCTCCCTTTCGCTCTCGCTGAAGCTAGGAGTCGAGTAGGGTGTAGCGCGACTCGGCTATTTTAGTGACAGATCATAAATCAAAAATCATACACGCTGCTGCATTTCAATATGCAACCACTACGCGAGCACCACCACACATGGCACCACACTGCACCACACGTGTTGGAGGCAAGGTAGGAGGCAACTTGCAGGTGTTTGCTCCAAATGAATGAATATCGTTTCGTTTCATATTTTGCACTCGATTGTAAATTAAGTTTGGTCGCAATTCTGACTGACAATCGAAGCGAACAGAAACCAAACCATACGCACATACCCTGTAAAAAGTCGGTTGAGTGAAAGTGGGAATATTAAATGGTATATTTTGGAGGGGGAATTATGTCCGGAAGTTTGGGTAAAGTATTATTCTGAACTAATGATAAAAACGGATAAGAAAAGCTATCTTTCTAACTACTTATTTTTCAAAGTGAAATCTTTATAAAGATCTTTCATTTGTATGCCAGCTATATGATAATCTGACAGATGAACTATAGAAGACATTGACAAAAGTTTCAGCTCGATAGATAAGCTGATGGATATATCGACTCAGCTGGCTATGCTGATCAAGAGTTGGATATGCTTCTTTCTTCTCAAGTGTAGAAAAACTTCTGCTTGACAAGGTTATAGGAAAAGTTACTTTAAAGTGTTTATAGGGTATTTTTAAGTGCAACCCATGTAATATAACTTCTTGCATTTGTTTTCCTTTTGCATATTAATATGGATTGTGTGGGCATTGGGTGTGTGTGTGTTTGTGTGTGTGTTTGAACACTGATCGGCTGCAATGAGAAAAAAAATAGCGACAGCTGATCTTCTGGTAGCTTTATGGAGTCAGTATAAATTATAAAACTTGACAGATGCAAAAACTCATAAAGAGCAACAGGTATGAGCATTAAATGTCCGATTTTGCCTTTCAAGCTGGCTTGCAACATAAAAAAAATATGCTTAAGTATTAAGCTGATATATTTTGCAACAGGCACATAAAATCTAAATAGATAACTATTTGCGCTAAACATCCTTTACATTATTTTATAGCACTTTGCAAATGATGCACAGTAAATGTTATTTATTATTATGTGTTTTCGCAGAAGCAAATTCACTTAGAAGATTAGTTAAATGGGGCATGTATTAAAGTAAATCCCATTTCATGTACTAGTCGTGTACTCTAATCCGTATTATGAATGAACTGATTTGGAATGCGCAACACGTTTAGGTCGTGGCTCTTTAATCGCTACCAGTGAGATCTCTGTGGCATATGGCTAATAAATCTAATTTTTTTGTTGAAGTAGCAATTGCCGCACTAATTTTCGGTGCGTTTTCTCGGCCGTCCGCGGGGACGTGTGAGAAGATGTTGATGATGATTACACGATTACAGCTTGACCGGCGAGAGCGAAGAAAGAATGAAAGAAAGAAAATATATCAAAGGCACGTAGTATTTTTGGAGTCAACAAATTGCTTCATTGAGCATATGCTGCGCATTACCTGTAACGCTCTCCTCTCACCCCCCTCAGAGTCATCTAATCAGTGAGCAATCGCATCTTAGCTGAAATTCCTCGAACTTTTGGCTCTGTGTGCAGTCTCTCAAGTCTATTGGGAAAGATTCTCTCAACTACTTGAGAAGCACTTTTAATTGTTGTTCGTGGAAACAATTATCGCCACAGAAAACGAGAGAGAGAGAAACTCTATTGTTGTGACATTTTATTGGTACGAATTTAATGAATTTAAATTATGACAGCTGCAATCCTCACACGCAACAACAAATATTTTATGGCCTCTAAATGTTCAAATAAATTGGACTTAGGGCAATGTCGAAGCGGAAATGCAAAAGAAACCCAGAAAAAAAACCAAGTTTGAAAGAGTTTTCTTTCGAGATACTCTAACAATGTTGTCTAACTAACACGACACCTTCGTAACCTCCATAACAAAATGCGCATACCCTTTGAGCCAGTAAGCGTAAAAAATATCGTTTTCATCTTCGCCTTTCTCAACCAAAAACGACAAAACAGCCATTAAATTGTGTGATTTGTTTTGTGTGGCAGTCAAATGCATTCTTCATTCTTCAAGTCAAGAAAATATCTGCTTTATGATTTAAGCCCCAAAGTCGGTATTGGAGTTTTAATTTGGAGTTTCTTTTTGTTAGTTCTTCTTGCTGTGCCCCGATTGCCTAATCCTTTAAGTTATTGACACATTGATGAAATTTTATTTATTTATACTCCCGACTGTAGTCGTAACCCTTATGTTCAACGTTCCAATCTCCACCACACAGATGCTTCTTTGACTGCGTGTTTTTTATGGCTCTCTGCTCTTTGAGGCTAATCCCGCAGGAACTGATGATGCTCCGATCGCTTTTCTTCTCTTCAGCATTCTCGCGCTGCCTGGGTTTTATTGTGTTTAATAGTTGAGGGATTTGCTTGTTCGCTGGCTCGTCTCGTCGTACTCGTCTCGAATGTTGATGTCTTATATAACATGAGTGTTACTTTTGACACTTTTATTGCCAATGCGCCCAAGACTTGCGACCGGATCAACTAGACAGGCGCAGCAAGCACAATCGAATCTCAAATGAGCCTGGCTACTTTTGTTCGTGCGTTGTTGTTGTTTCAGCGTTCCAGCTGGGGGAATTGAACGCTCTAAAGTGGTAATTAAATTGGCCATCCGCGTTGTGAAAGGCTTTAAACAGAGCTTGTTATGTCTTAATCCACCCAAAAGCCTTTTCAATCCCCAACTTCACTCAGCATTCAGTTTTAAGTCTCTGCCGCTGTCTATGATCAATTTTTATGCTCACTTCTATCTTTCCATTTCCAACCGGTTAACTACGACTATTTTTAATTTTTTTTCGTTTTTTTTTCGGCTTTGACGCGTTGACAACTTTGGCTCAATCAGCCTGGCAAATTAACACCTCAAACGGACGCGTCCGTTCGGCGCTCCAAGCCATTTGCCATTAGATGTCCGATTCTTGGACTTGTTGACAGCCCGCGAATTGCATTTGACGTTTCGCCAATTGCGCTTCAATGTTGTTGCTAATGATGTATGGCTAAATGTTGTTGTTGTTGTTGTTGTTGTTGCTGTTGCTGTTCTTGTTGCAACGAGGCGTATTTCCGCTTTTTGTGGCTCATTTGAGGCACTTGAGTGGCAGATAATTTGCTTTACCTGTAAGTGGTTTCTTTTTTTGCCTTGTAGCTACAAAAACAGTTAGAAGTATTTAACGAACCAAATCAGTGGGTTATCGAAAATGTTGTCGGATTGGCAAATGATTAGAATCGATAATAATCGATTACTTCAATTAATTAAAATTGAGTTTTTCAACTTCCAAAGTATGCTGTAGTTACATCATAACTAAACTTGATAACTATTGTTTATTGTAAGTTCAATATCGATATAAATCGACATAAATCGACATAAATCGACATAAATCGATATAAATCGACGTCAAATAAACAATTTCAATTCCTCTTTTTAACATTTCACCAACTTTTATTTACTGCAAACCAAAAAGAAGAAGAAAAAATCACGCTCGTGTCGATAACGGAAAAAAAAATCGAATCGGTTAAAAATTAATTAAAAACTCATCAGATAAATGATAACTGGGGCCCAGTGGGCCACTGCCTCGACCCGGCATAATTATGAGCGATGCCAAAGACCACGAAAATCATTTCTAGCGAAACTGCAACAACAACAAGGAAGGCAACAATCTCTGGCCCATTCGATGGTCAGTTAACGTATTCATAACTATATTTATCAGCCATCAAAAATCAATTGCACACACACAAAAAATCAACCAAGTACAAGCAGGAGCATAAAGCGACGGGTATCGAATCTCAGTGGGTCTACCACTTCCCTCCCCCTTGCCATACTTTCTGTGCACTGTATACTGTATACTGTATACTGTGTGTACTGTGAGGCGTTCAAATTGCGCTTGTTAACATTTTTGACCGCCTGCTGCGGGGCGACGTCGCCGAAAAAGCCAACAAACCGAACGTGTTACGCATAATAATTTTCGCAGTGCGTCCAACACTCGTATAAATATTTCAACGCTCGGCGCTGCTGCTGCTGCTGCTGCCTGCTGTGGTTCATCATCAAATGCAAGCCAAGGTTTATCTTGGAGTGCGCATCGCTTATGCTCAGTTTCTTTCCTACAGCGACAAGAAACCCCAAGCTGATAAGATAAACATACACCCAAAGAAACGTAGAAGTTGCAGTTTGAAATCGATCAAGACTTGCCACAGAAGCTACCAGCTGATTTCTCTCAGTGTTGTCGCCTTGCTGTGCGTTGTCGTTTTATTGAAATAACAGAAATCATAATGTTTATGCCATTAAATTGTTAACAAAGCATACAAGCTACTGCCATGTTGTTGTCTCAGGTAGAAGCAACTGCAACTGGAGCTGGAGCTGGCCACAAGTTGGAAGTTTTGGGGCTGTCGAGAGATACCCGGGTCCCGTATGTCAGCACGCACATAAATTATCGTTGATATATATTTTGGCCGTGTGAACTGTCCAGGTTAACACACACACACACACACACAGAGAAAGAGAGCTCTTTCTCTTATTTGGTATCACATATATATATATATATATATATATTTTATTTATTTACACTGGTCGGACATTGTGCAATGCTACGTGACATTCACGCTTGAACCGCTTCCCCGCTCCTTCGTTTTTTTTGGGTTATCCCGCAACTCTCACAGTCTTCATTTCTTCATCCCATACGTGACCCTCCCGGTGGATAGGGTCGCCATCGCTCACATCTTTTACTCACTATCACAATTGTTATCTATGGCTGGCTGCTGTGTGTATCTTTTCACTTTGCTACGCACACGCCTTATCTGATGTATCTGTCTCCCTCTCTCTATCTGTCTCTACTTGACCGTATTATTTCCTGTAATTGCGAGCGTGCGGCCGCCCCAAAGAGCCGTAAAAAATAATCAAATGCTTCCTGCTTGGCTCTAAAACCCATTTCAAGCCACATTTCGGGCAATTTCACTCAAAAAAAAAAAAAAAGGATGCGTGCTGCACTAGGCGAATGAATTGGGCTAAAACTGCTTCAGTTTGTAGGGGTTAGAGGTTAGGGGAGACATTTCTTTGGGTTTATGCCCAACACAACACGGTCACACTTCTCAATTTTATTTATGACTTTATCTCTTTTAACTTTGTCTGTTTGTGTGCTTGAGAGTTTACGTTTTTTGATGTTTCAGTTTGGTTTCCTGGGAATTTCACTCTGATTCTTTTCTCCCTGACTTTTACTTTACTTACTCACCGCTCTTTTTGGCTGTTTCTTGGGTCTTAATCACGTTCAATGTTTCGTTGTAATTATACCTTCGAGTGTCTTTAGAATGTGACTAAACTTAATTTTGGAAAGCCAAGTAGGATCATCACGTAATTGGGTGAGAGATGTACTATATGCAAATAGAGGCTGCTAAAAATCACAGTTCATGATTTGAGAGGACTTAATTAAGTTTCTTTGTTACTTTGGATACAAAAGTTCTGTTTACAATTGATTTTTGAACATATTATAAGCGAACTTAAACCACTTCTATAATAATTGCTCATCATAAAGATACCTTAAAGTGATAAACATTAAAGAAATATATTCTCTTCTATAACTTTTCGTTTCCGAAATCATAATTAAGATTTTATCTCAGTTTTGTTATGATTTCATTTTGGCCGGCTGCTAAATGATGCAATCAAAAGTCAAACAAAATCTCACTAAAATTTGATTAGCACAATTAAATGATTACATGCCACAAAGCGTGGCAATTACGAGTAGAATTGAAGCAGGTGCGTGTGAAAAGAGGCGAGGGGGAGCACTTGCAACTAACAACAACTCGGTTGCGGCTTTTTGTTTGTGTGCTTCTGACATTGACCCACGCAATGGGTTTGTGGTATTTCTTGAACGAAAAACCACAGCAAATGGAACGACATTAGTTACACTCAACCCAAAAAATAATTAACAAATTAAATGAACAATTGGCTCCACAAAAAAAAAAGAAACATACAAATAATTAGAGCACATGGCGAATGTTAAGAAAATCTTATGAGCATCTACAAACTTAGGAACTGAGAACAAAAACTTGAAACTTTGAGCTGCGTCAATTGGTTGAGCAAACCAGAAAATGACGCTAATTGAGGTTAGGTTGTTGGGGATTGGGTTTACATAACCTAATTGTTACATAATACAGACCTGCTGCATGAAACTTGTGAAAATCTCTTCATTTTGTTTCACGGGTTCGAAATGAGAGACAGCAAAAAGATGCTTGCAGGTACACACACGAGGAGAATATATAGACAATAATAACAATAAACACGCACTTGTCAAAATATGTGGAGAGTAACAAATTGGGAAGCAGAAAGTTAGGCGAACTACTCGATACCCTGTGTTATGGTAAGATCTAACTTAATGGGTGGAAACTACATTACCTAAGCTCGAAGAAAGCACTCTTTAAGTGATACACTTACTTTTATTATCTATCAGTTATTGCGTTTAAGAAGTTTCTCGTTTTATCTTATTCCAACTGAAAACAACCTTTTCGCAGCACTCTCAACATACAGGGTATGCAAAGGAAGATGAGTTAGGTTGAGGATTTACCTACTACGAGGCACGAGTACACTCGCTTTATGATGAATACAGTTGCATTCTTTGTTACCTGTGCATTGTGTTTTGCGGCTTTGATCGATAATCGTTGCCCACGCAAATAAGGTGTCGCGTCACGCTAAGCCCTAATGGCATTACAATGCGTTCCTCCTCAGCCGTCTAGCAACTACTTTAAAACTCTGTGCAGGAGGTTGGACAAACAAACAACATCAACGAGCCTGAGGAATTGAGGGATTTATGCAGCTGCCGCAGCCATAGTTTCGCTTATCCTTTAATGGGCTTTTGTCAGAGCGTCAGCAACGTGGACAAATCCTTTCAAGTGCAACCGAGCTGCATCCGATTAGAACAGGTCCGTCTTTGTCCTTGCTTCAACCTGTCTCTCGTTCGCTGGTTGTTTGCTTAAAAGTTTCGCTGGAATTTTTGTGTGTGTGCTCATATTTGTGTAAGCTGCAAAAATATGAAAATCGCATCGGGCAACGCGCTAATCGCATTGACTGACTGCAAACTTCTCTAAGCCGCTTGTTGTTTTTAACTTTGCAATTAAAAATCCCCTCGAAACGAAACGCAACGAGAAATTTCGATTCCTTTCCATGGAAAAACTGTCATATATATATATTTTTCTAGATCTCAGGCACAACGATAACAACTTGTCACAACTTCTGACAGGTTGAAAATAAATAATTTTCGACTTCGGTTTCGGTTTCGGTTTCTATACCCCGCCCAGCGGAAAAATGTTTCACGTTTCTAATGAAGAAATTATCTATAATGATATGAAAAAAATGCATGCGTTTCACTATGAAAATTATATAATTGCTGCAGCTTGATAAAAATCAAATTATTAGGAAACTGAAACCCGCTGTCCAACAGCAAAATAGAATAGATGAAAAGGGTACCCAAATAATGACGTATTATTTTATGATAAGCATATGAAGCATTTTTGATGGATTTATTATGTGCAGCATAAAGTGTGAAAACCCCTTCAGAAATGTGTGTTCCCGAGTGCGTGCCTCTTTTTGTGTCCAGGATGTGTCACTCAGCATGCGTTGCAGGTGGCAATAATTGCATTTATTTTCACTTAACTTGTTTGCTTTTACTTTGTATAATTTTTAAGGGCTTGGTAAACAAATTAACAAACAAATTTTCTTGAAATTCTAGAGCGACATCGTTCTATTGGAAATAGTCAGCTTGATGTTGAGAAAAACCAGAAATAAACTTCCTTTGAAGACATAAAAAACCCTATAAACCCTTTCTTCAACTTTTTCGCTCCAATCCCAACTCAAAAAAGCTAGAAATTGTTTAACTCTAAACTAATTCATTTCGTAGAAGTTTACTTGCAACAGCTTGTTCTACATTCTCGAAGAAAAGCTGCAACAAAATGTGTTTTAAACAATTCCAAAGAATTTCATCGTTTACTTTTTGACTGCTACAACATTTGAACACGAAACAAAAAATGCTTGTTCCATGACAAATTTTGGGGCTGTGTGCAAGCCAGCATAACCAAATTGTTGGTCTAATGCTGGCAATTGTCAATTCAAAGCCCAAACGAGCAACAACTGCTGGCCAAGTGTGTGCGAGTGTTAAGAGCATGTTATCTAATCTATCAGTCATCTATCTATGGATCAGCAAGTTGGTTTTGAAGCGTATCAAAAGCGAGCACGCAACCTAATCAATATGCTCGTCATTTTCCTTTTAGCCAAGTACGTGTCAACAGGGCCAACAGAACCCAACAAGTAAAACCCAAATATTGTACAATATGTTAGTGCGAGACGGGGGGAGGGGAGAGAGAGTTGGGAACAAGGACAACATTTTTTGGTTTCTTTGTGATATTTGTCGAGCATTAAACTTTGATGAGTTATCACATGAAAGTGGCAAGGAGTATTAAATAATTATTTCTGTTGCACTTGTGGCATGTAAAATATGAGCATAAGTGTGCATGTGTGTGCGTGTGTGTGCGTGTGTGTGCAGGTGTCTGAGAATTTATATCTATGCCAGCGTCGACTGACTGACTTACACGTAATTTATGTTCATAACCTTTAATGGTTGCCCAACTACAAGCGGGTGAGGGGTGTGGTTGGGGGCAGGGCACACGCAGCGCCATCAAACAAATTGCCATGGCGAAGCGTGCGCTTGTGGTATGCACATTGAATTTTGATAGGGGATGTGGCAAGGATACAAGACACAAGCGAGGCAACAACTGTTGTGGCTCCCAGTGCCACAGCCAAAAGATTAATTGATACATGTCCATTTTGTGTTGACAAGCAAGTTGGAATAAAATCTTGTCCCAAACCTAAAAACCTACACACACACAATGGTCACAACAACAACAAAAACAATAGACGAGGAAGAAGAAAAAAAGGTACAACAACAACTACAATGGCCAAATATAAATGACATACAATAAGGCCAGGACACTTTTATCGCTCCCAGTTGATAATAAACAATCTGGGACAAGCCATTACAAAAAACAACAACAATCGTTGTATATATCATAGGACAGTACGTATATAGGTAGTTGGGAGGGGTAAGGTTGTTGGGGGGGTGGGGCGAGGGGTTGTTGGCTCCTTTTGTTGAATGACATATGTGTGCGTGGCTGCCCCGCTGACTGCTCATCCATTTGACTGTCCATTGGGTCAACGCCTACAAGCGAGAGGGTTGACTACAAAGTTTGTACATTAAGTAAGGGCTTACAAAATATAGTTAATATAATGATAATTGATTTAATCAGCTATAATTGCAGAAATATTGGAAATAAGTTCATTTTGTTGTAAAAAATTCCAAAAAGGTTTTTTCATTATGTTTGTAGATTAAAAAATGGTTTAAAAAAATCGGTAAACATTATAATGATTGATTACACAAGTAATAATTGCAGATATATTGAAAATGAGTTCATTTTTAGTGTAAAAATATTTTTAAAAATACCAAAAAATTATTTTCATAATGTTTGTACATTAATCAGCGCTTAAAAAAATCCGAAAAAATATAATGATTGATTAAATAAGAAATAATGGCAGAAATATTTTAAATGATTTTATTTTTGGAGTACAAATATTTTTAAAAATACCAAAACATGATTTTCACACTGTTTTGTAAAAGAAGAAACGATTTTAATAAATTTATCTTCGTAATGCTTGTAGATTATATAAGAGGTTTAAAAAATCGGCAACAATTATAATGATTGATTAAAGATGTAATAATTGCAGAAATGTTTGAAGTGAGTGCATTTTAAGACTAAAAATTATTTTAAAAATACCAAAAAATTATTTTCATAATGTTTATAGATTAAATAAGGGCTTAAAAAATTTTAGCTTTCATATTTTTATTTTTTATGAATTTCTGAAATTTTAAATTGCTCTTTGAGAGAAAATTCCTTTTGAAACATATTTATATTTCGTTCCACGGAAGTTCGTAGTAGAGAATATCGACTAAATTCTTTTGAGCAAGATATTCTTCAGATTTCAAACTCTTCACGCCACCCTCGTTAGAAATGTCGCATTGCTTTTAGCATAACAATGAATGTTCGCAGGTATTGTGCTCTGAAGGATTCTGTAGCAGGCTCTATAAATTTGCACAGCATAAATGTTTAGTGGACAACGAGCATTGAAGCATTGATGCATTGTAGCATTGAGAGCGGCAGCAGCACGGCAATGGTTCAACGGGCGCGCCTTTATAGTTTAATTACAAGCGGAAGGAGGGGGAGCAACTGCTGCCTGATGCCAATAGAGCGTGAGAATGGCATGCGGTCACATTGCGTATACTTGACAGCCGGCTGACGTGTTGCGGCGCTCAATCAAAAGCCCTGTCAGGGTCGCGAAAGCACAAAAAACAGCAACAACAACTTTTGTCCAGGCCGAGGCACATAATGGAAAACCGCGTTGCCGTGCAATGATGCACAACACACACACACACACACACACACACACACATACGCGTACGAATACACACACAGACAAGCGTATGTCGTCCTCAAACCCTATTACAAGGGCCACGCCCACTTAATTAGTGCCCCGGTTCGTTGCGGGTGGCACAAAGTGGACATTTGGACAGATTGTTTTTGGGGTTTGACCCATTTTGTGTAAATGCAAAACAAAACGCGACTGAAGCCAATAACGACTCCACAAATCCCAACACTGTATGTGTGTGTGTGTGTGTGTTGCAACAACTAGTCGCTGACAGTTGTAGTCATTTTCTATGCAGCTTTTGTTGCATTCGCAACGGCTGACGAACTGTTTGACTGACATGCCGCATGATGCATGCAGCTCTACGTGCTACTAACTAGTTCATAATTTAATTAATTAATTTCAATACACGAGAGTGGGTGTGTGTGTGTGTGTGGCTGGGTGTGTGTGTGTGTGAGTGACTCGTTTGCAACAGCAATTTTGGTGGCAAATAATTATGCCCTGTTGATTTTTATAATAGAAACAACAACACTTAAGCCCCTAACGAGCTGACAATTTTCCTATGCTGCCCCCAGAGCATCAGAGTGGCAGCAACAGCAGCAACAACAACATGCAACTTTTATTACGCCTGCAATTGTAAATGTCAAAAAGTTGCACCCAGCTGCTGCTACTTATTAGTATTGTTATTGCTGCTGCTGTTGTTGTTGTTGCTTGTTGTGCACAGGTCCCACTAACAACAACAACAACAGGAAGCAGAGGCATGAAGCATAGTAGTTGCTCACAGAGCTCACAGAGCTCAAAGCTTTTTGTGGCTGCAAAACAGAGGTTCAGCAGTAGCTTAATTCCTCAAGCCGATGGACAATGGGTTCGAACAACTATAGTTGTGGAGAAAAAATAAATAAAAAAGTATGAGAAGATTAAAAAAAAATGGATAAATATTTAAAGCTTCATTAAGCCTAAGAAAATATTTGTTGTTACTTTAAGAAAGCTTAGAGAAATAATTTCTGATAAAAAAAAAAAGTTGTTGAAAATAATTTTTCTCCTTAATCCCTAGTTACTCACTAAAGATATATCATTAAATCAAAAATAATTTTTTTTTGCTAAAGTTTTGATTTTTTAAAGCAAAAAATATTACTTGCAATTAAATTTGCAAATTTTTATAGTTTAATTCGTGTTGTTTTATTGTCGAATATAAATCATGATATTATTTGTATGTTTATGATAACTTTGAGGCATATTTAAGTTTATTTACTTGCAAAAATAAAAACAACTTTACAACACGTTAGTTATAAACAAATCTTGCAATCTACAATCCCATTGTACCGCAGTTGATGTAATGCTGTGTCCGTTTGCTGCTGCTGCTGCTGTTGCACCTCCGTAACGCACAATTATTGGGAGACGGGAGTCGAGAGTCGGGAATTTGGCGACGAAGCCGCGTGGCGTCCACAAATTGGCAATTTGACTTGAGCCAGTTCAAGTGTGGAGCCGGAACGGCGAACGACGACCACGCAATGGCGCGGCGATGACTGGCGCTGCTGGAGACAATGATAATAATGATAATGATGATAATGATGATGACGACAAGTCAATATGATGATTTAGTGCACGGAAATTGTTGTCGTCGGGGATTTAGCTAGCTAGTTAGAATGATGATGCTGTGGGTGGGGGTGGGGGGAAGCTTGATTATCGGGTTATAGCTTTCGTTTCAGTGGGTGTTGTTGTTGTTGTTGCTCCTAGTTGACGGTGTCTGGAAATATGAGATGGTTTCATAAAAAACGCATTAATTCTAATTGACAGCAATTGCAAACGAACGCCCCCGGTGAGCGAGAGAGAGAAAGGAACGTTTAGCATCCCGATTTGCCCTTACCGTGTTTTCCTAGTTCCACTCATCACTGTGAGAAACTGATCTCTCAAGTCTGTAGTTTGTTTGCTTGTTGTTCCTGCTATTTGCTTTTGGTGGTGTGCGGCAAAAGAACAAAAGGTAACACTGGAAATAGAGTTACACTCAAATTTAGCGGCAGTTCAAGACTCCAAATACAAATAAACTTTCTCTCTCTCTCTCTCTCTGTCTTTGGTGCTTCTTTTGTATGCGTCCAGCTAATTCGCATGTAACTGCTAATTGTTTTTTCGTTTTTCTTCACTTTTTCATTTTTGTTGTTGTTGCCTGGTCAAAAGCGTGCACTTTGTTTTAAGTGCAGCCGATTGATCTAATGTGAAAAAAAGTGACTCAAAATGAGTTCTGAGAACAAAGATTTGCTTAGTAGCAGTGTTGGGCAATGTCTTGAAGTAGATAATAACAGTTAGATTCTTAAGAAGTTAGCTATTATTCATTTAATGCGAGTAGTTAGCTAAAAATCGAACGGTTTATACATTTTTCTGCACTATAACTATTATTCTTACCCAATTAAATAAAGTTTTGTTCGCTAACTGCTTAAATAATTGCATGAAACTTTGAAAGTATTTAAGTATATTTAACTTTGTTGTAGCTATAATTAACCCTATTATTATTTTTTGCCTATGTAAACCGCGTTCTGTGCCCCGCTTCGCCCTGGGCAACCCTGTTATCTGCAATATGGCAACCCCGTGTGGCTGTCACATCGTCACTGACAGCTGCTCGGCGGCACGAACATTTCTGACATGTTGGTCGGCCGACTAGCAAAACAGCGAGGAGCAGCTGTGGAGTGGGTGGTTGGGTGGGCAGTAGTTGGAGGGGTGGCTGGGGGGTTGGGAGCTGCGTTAGCCGACTACTTAACGGCACACGCGGCCCCAAAAAAAGCTGACAGGCGTGCCTCATCATTAAACTTTTGACACTATTAGCGAGCGGGCGGGCGAACGGATGGGTGGACGGACGGTCTGTCTGTCTAACTGTTAGTCTGAGTTGTCATGTTGTGCCAACTTGGCAAGAAGAAACAAAAGCGTCATAAAACGGAGGAAAACAAAGCATTCTTCGTGTTCGTCGAAGGCATTAAAATTAATTTGAACACATTATCGTACTACTAAAAAAAGCAGCTAAAACCAAATATATATACACTTTGATATTAATGTGCTGTGGTTTTCTATTTTTTGTGGTCGTAATACTCTAACAGAAAGAATTTTAATGACAACAGACCTATAGAAAAAAAAAAATATATATATTTTTATAATTTTGGAAATTATTTATTTATTTTTATTTTTTTTTGCAGAAAATGTTAAATTTTCAATGACTGAATAAATAAATGGTAAGTGAAGATTGTTTTAAGTTGAATAAGTTTTTCCTAATATTTACAACCGTATTTAATCTTCGGCATTCCAAATTCAACTTTTTTCGATTTAAAGTTTAAAGTTTATATTTGTTTTGGCCGCGGCTGCTGCCACGCAAAAAGACAATTCAATTAGCTGCGCTGTCAAACTTTCAGTGTACATCTTCGCCTGCCGCCCTGCCTCCGTGCCCTCCTTCCTGTCTGTCCGTTTGTCCATTCGTTCAACTCTCAACTTGCGTCTCCCATTTTCGTACTTAGTTTGGCTGCACTTCGTCGTGGTGGTAATGAAGCAATTAATTATCGTATGCCCCAACGCGTCCCCCCCCCCCAAAAAAAAAGAGTGAAGACATTTCAACGCGCAAATTCCTCGGCGAACATCTGAGCAATGTGAAATGTTAAGTAATGCCCCCTTTAGCCTATTGTTGCTGTTGTTGCATGTGGGTGAAGTGTTTTTCGCCTCAAGTGTCCAACTCTTTGACATTTTGCGGTTGATATTTTAAGTGCCCGTGATTCTCTTCATTTCGCTGCTTTTTCTTTCTTTTTTGTTTATGCTTAACACTTTGATTTAAGAGTTTTTGCAGAGTCATAAATAAACTGCGAGAGTTAATTTTGGGTAGTAAATAAACAAATTTAAAGTCGAAAGAATTATCATTTAAATTTTAAGAAATTAAAGTAAGTAAAGATATTTTTTATATATCGATTTTTACTTTGCGCTTTTATAGTTTAAATATTAGATTGTTCATATGTTTCCGTTCTTGAAAACAAAATATTTTTTTTCTCCCATTTCAAAGCAAGAAAAACCTTTATTTGACCATCTGATGCTCACATATGGCACAGACCAACTTATCTCTAGCTGGAAAATCAACTAGTTCTGCATTTGCCTATCAAAAAGCAAACCTCAAAGACTAACCTCAAATGGATGTTGGATGCTTAGATGCGTATCATTAGGAACCTTGTGTGGTTGACACCCTCAACAAATCTGCACATGTTCTCAGGCCTTAAGAAACGAACTACAAAAATGAAAGGGAAACGCATCATACACTATCTTTTGCCACAGATCTTCGTGTGTGTGTGTGTGTGTTTGTGTGATCTTGATAGCGCCAGGGTTGCCTCCTGTTTGAGGCATGTGTGTAGACCCAAATTGCGTTGTTTAAAATGCGTAAGGCGTTGACAAAGGATAAACAAGACAAAAAACACAAACAATGCACGAACCTTATCGAGCAATCGGTAGAGGAGAGCTCTTAGAAGCTGTGCCTAGGAAACGACGTTGATAAGCAAGCAAGCATTCAACCTGATCAGTCGATAGCCTTGTTGCAACAGCAGCAGCGGTTGCAGTTGCACTCTTTAGTTGCAGGAAGCAGCTGTTGCGTGGCTGCCACTCAGCACCTTTCGGTTGCGCTCGCTAAATCTGTTTGTCCTTGATCGAGGTGTGAATATAGCTTGCACATATCCTGTAATTACGTGCCGCAACTTCCTCAACTTGCCCCCATGTTGCAGGGCAGGTGTCAAAATAATTAGGCGCCTACATGCGTTACGAAATTGAGAGGAGTCGTTGAGCTTTCGCACCTACCGACGATTCTTCGTCTGTCCACTCCACTTCTGATAATTATCGTCAACACCTTGCACTCAAGCTGTCAAAATGTGCATCATGCAAAGTGGCAAAGTGGCAAAGTCCCAAGACACTGCGTTGCCTTTAACACTAATTATGTGAGCTCGCAAGCTAGTCAGTCTGTCAGTCAGTCAATTGGTCATTCAGTCAGTCAGTCAACGTCAAGCGAATTGCAACACTCAAACCCGAAAATATATTTAGCAAAGTGTGAAGTTGATAGCCGCGAATGGATCCTCCTTCATTAATCATTCATTCGCCGGTTAACTGGCAAGTTTCGCCACTTGCCTGGCTTCAACTGATGTCTGCCTGCCTGCTTGGCTGTTTGACTTGACTTGACAGGCCCTTTTCGCACCAGGCCTGGCCAAAATTCGGCAATACAAAAGGTCTTAACCAGCTGAAACTTAAATTACTGCTCTGCACTTTTGCTAATCAGCTACAAATTATATACTATAAAGCCAAAGAGAAATAAAATAAAGCCTAAAGTAGAAGAAACAGCTTGTGAAATAATTTTAACATTTGAACAAAGTTGTTTTGGCTTAATTTAACAAGATATATCTTGTTAAGCAATTCAAATTGACTTCAAAAATGATTTGTATTAAAGCAAAAAAAAAAAACTTTGGCAATAAATAAAAATCTAAGAAAATTTTAAGAAACTTATTCAAAGCATCAAAATGATTGCAGAAATTTGTTTTACACAAAAAATATATCTGAAAAAAATGTATTTGTATGAAAATGTTTATTTCTTGACCCGTTCTAGAAAATAATTAAAATATTTAAAACTTTTCTTTTTTTCATTCTCCATTGAAAGTCATTTTAGTAACAATATTTTTCTTGGCTTAAAAAGTTCTTTGCTTTCTTAAATACTGAAACTTCGTTCTCTCCTACCCCATAACTTGACTTAGATAAGAATCAGCACACTATATATCATAATATAATTGAAGCACCACGAATCGTTCGCATATTTATGTTTATATGTTTTACAACAAACGATTTCTCAACAGTGAGAACTGTCCACAGACATATCGCCAGGCATATCTTTCATTAATTGTGTTCGTTGTTGCTGTTGTTGTTGTAGCATTGAGAAAGATTGTTTTCGGTTTGAAAATGATGATACGATGATTCTCAATCACCCCCTTTTTAAAATTGGTACTCACGTCTCTCGCACGCTCCACGCTCTGCAATTATTTGCGCTGACTTTCTCTCCAACTAACCCAATAACAGAGAAACACAGAGAAACAACAACAACCAATTGGCACTGCTGCAATGCTGTCTGATTAATGTTTATAGTCACACCTACTCAATTGCAGAGGTGCCAAAAAAACAACAACAAAAAAATACAAACGAAAATCCGGGGAAAAAAAATGAAATTTTACACCTGCAACACGCACAAAAATAAAAATAAAAATTGCAAGTCAAGCTAAGAAGGCGGCCAAATCGACACTACGAACAACAGACAGAGAGAGAGAGAGTGGGAACAGGAAGCCATAAATAACAAATTAGAGAGTGAGAATGAAAGAGAATTCTGTGTCATAAAATATATAATTTGATATCATTTTCTAACACACTCCTAACTCAAAGTCAAAATTGACCTCTCTCTCTCTCCCTCTCTGTCTCTGTCTCATTCCTGCTTTCGCATTTGTCTTGTTGGTTCGCTGCAGGTGCAGCTTGCAGTTTACATTTTGTTGATTGGCATCCATTTAACGCTGCGTGAGCCTGGCGCCCTTGGCCAACAGTGTGTTGTTTTTTCTAGGCGTTAACTGTAATTCGTTGGCGGCCCAGCAGGAACTTGCCACCTTGACCAGCAACAGAAGCAGCAACTTTTAACTGAGCCGCAAGGAAACACTTTTAGAGATTTTTTTTCCGTTTTCGTTGTCTGTCTCGCTCACGAAAATTATGGGTTTGCATTTAGGTTAATTAAAACAGGCTCAAAACAGCGGCAAAACACATGTCCGTTCGGTTCGGTTTGGTTTAGTTTAGTTTTGTTTCGGCTCCCTTGAAGCGTTATCCTTGGGCCAACACCTTGCTGGCTTGTTAAGTGTCTGCTGGCGCCGCCAGCCAATTAAAACCACTGGCTCAAAAATCGTACGATCATAATATATAGTCTATATTGTTCATGAGATCTCAGCGCGCGCGCGCGTCTTTGCTTTCGTTTGATGTGCAAAACAGCATTTATCAAGTATATGATATTCGTTTAAAGATACTTTATTTTTTTAGTCTTGGGAAATCACAATCCTTTGTTTTTCAAGGTGATTTCGATATGCAGAGGTATATGTTAATGGTTTTAGCTGAGCAATATTTTAATGGTTTTAGCTGATGGAGCATAGATGTAAAGTTAAAGGAAGGAAGCAACAACTATTAAAGTCGATATAATTTCACATGAAACTTGATGCTGAGGTTCTCGAGCTACCATTCAAATTGTTAGATAATACCGATTGTTTTTCTGTTTTATAGATCAAAGAACTCAAGTCTAGCAGAAAGCTGCTTTATTATTCCCACTGACAATGGATCAACGATGAAAGATTGGCAAATGATCTACAGAAAGTCGCAGCTGTAGCTACAAAGCGATCCGCTCGTCTCGATGTCAATGCGAACAAACCAACAACAACAACAACAACACAGAAAGGGAACTTATAACCAAAACACTTAACTGATTGCAATGATAGTTGCCGAGTTGCAGAGACAAAGTGCACTTGGGCGTAAACTAATGCCGTAAATTGATATTTTTCCACGCTCTTTGGCTCTCTCAATTCTAACCACGTTCCCAAAATGATGATGACATAGAGCAAGCAAGCAGCATGCAACGTGAGGCAGCCACACAGTTCTTCCCAGTCTCTTCCCAGTTGATCTTAATCACAACGATTCGAGCCCTACCTGTTTCAACAGATAACCACAAATTGTTTGCCTTTGCCTCTCTCATTCCAGTTTTCGTTTTCAGTTTTTTTTCAATATTTTTCGTGTGCGTTTTTAGATTCACATCAGCATGCGTCGCCGTCGCCGTCGTCGTCGTTGTTCTTGTTGTCCTTTGCATTGTCAACAGCTCTTTGTCAACCCAAAAAGGGGCCTGGCTCACGTCTCAAAACCCGAAAGGCCAAACCCAAGGCAAATTATTTGAGCGCTGAGCGACATTGTCTCTTCTGTCTTGGTCTTTGTTCTAGCTGATATCGATCATTAGATAGTTGCCCCATTGTTGATTATGTCCCCACACACACACATACATTTCGACATGTACTACGTGTGTCCTATGTCATCAATTATTATGTAAGTTTTACCTCATCCCTGTGGACAGTCTTATAGTATTGTTTGTTTTTTTTTTTTGTCTCGTAGGCGCACTTTGGTATTCGTGGAATCCTTCGTGTTGGATAGCCCACGAAGACAGACATCAGCTCCCATGATTAACTGGAAATATTTGAAGGCGTGTGTGTTTTTGGATTTGTATTCTTTGCTTTCTTTGTTGACCTCAACAATGTTTTCATATGTTGCGTATTCTTCTCAAAAAACGAGGCTGATAACAGTTTCCAACAAGTTCATTAAACTCGCCTGCCCCAGTTGATTATTGCGTTTAAGCTTATCAGCAATTTCATATGTTTAAACAGTTCACCTTTATTCAGTTTTTTCATATCCGATTTCGCATTAGGCTTTTAGCCAATTACTGACACCGTTAGCCTGGTTATCGATGCAAATTATCAGCGACTTGCCTTACGATAAACTGTTAACTAAACTTGGCTCAACTTGGACTGCCCAAGTTGAAGCTCTAACAGTATATATGTTGAAAATTGATACCATTAGTCTGGGAACACGCTGTGTGCCACATTCGGAGTCGCGTAAGGTATCGTGCAGCATGCAACACGTGCCCCAAATGAATTATGGCTCGGCAAAGTTTTTTCTTTAGGTTCATGTTAAATATTTTTTCTTTTTTCTTCTTTTTTGAGCTTTAATATGCAGGCTGCAACGTCTAAGGTCCCACTCTTTCGGTGGCAAGTCCCGTAACCTAGCAAATAAATAGTTGCACGCGTTGTGCCCAGAAGTATCTCATAAGTAGCATAAACGAAGCACTTATGCCCAGAGCCAGGCATTAAAACAGAGAACTGAATAAGAGAGCTTTTGATATGTCAGTTTGGCTCTGGAACTGTGTCCTGTTTGTTGTCCTGTCGTCAATAATAAATAAATATGTGGCTACGCTGTGGCATGCCACACACACATACACTCAACACTGTCCTGCAACTCTCCATAGACATATAAATAAGCAGACAGCACAACCACACAAGGGGTAATGGGGAGGGGGGATAGAGGGATTGACAGTCAGGTACGCAACTAAGTATTACAGTGCCTGTTAGAAGTTTGTCGTCGTCGTTCGTTATGCCTTGCTTGCTTGCAACCCATAACCCAAAGGCAACACAAAAGCCAACTAACAACAGCAATCGAATTGAGTCGAAGCGAAAGCAAACTGAATAGTATTGAATGGAATGGCATAGAAAAGAATGGAATTTTTTATTGCATAACCGTTTTGTGGCTATCCGCAAAACCCTAAGGATACACTGTACAAAAAAGGGTAAAGTTCATCACGTTTTACTATAACTATGACCAGTAACTATTATTTCTCAAACCCAACTAAAATTCTTCGAAGCAACTTCCCTGTCAACTTGTGTCATACGAAACTTTGAACACTCGCAATTGTTTGCAGTGTAGGTAAGTACGTCAGAGAGACAGTCCGAGAAAGAAATCCTTGACTTGGCTTTGGTCAGCGCACTAATAATGACACACATTTCATATACTTTATATATCTTATACCTATTCTCTAACTCTAGTCATGGATGCCATGTCCTGGTTGAGGACACACACATACACACACAGAGATAAGCTGAAGGACATGCTTAGGCGCGCACACAATGCTATTAACATTCAGCGCTCCACTCATAAGTACAGATAACGATAGCACAGTACCCAACTCCACATAACTTAAATTCACATCCAGTTCTGACTGGATGGAACGACTGAAAAGAGTAGGCGTACTATCAACGGTTTATGATCTCATATTTGTGTCCTTGATGGGCTTACCAAAAAGTATGGGGCGTACAAATTGACTACCTACGCATGCTTTTCTATACACATTTGTATCTTTACCTACTCATCATACTACTGTTTACAGGTGTGTCGTTCGGGCTACTGTTGATTGGGATATTGCACCTGCAACGCATCCTTTTTTCGGTTTTAATGAACTCCTTTGAGAGATTGCGCGTTTATAACTCGTTTTCTCAGAACTACCAGAACTCTTCAAGTGCTGTTCATTAAAAAAACTAATAATGTTTTTTTCGCTACGAGCTAATCAGAAAGAAGTTTAGGTTCTTTAAGATGGAAAATATTCAAAGGAAACTTAATTTTTTGTGTTAATTGCTTTCAGTCTGGCATTTAACAAGAGTTCAAAAGTGCAGCTAAATTTGTCACTTTACATGCTGCAAAGGTCAAAAAGCTGCTCCATCTTTCTACCTCCCACTCCCACTCTCCCTCTCTCGTTCTGTGTTTCTTGTTTGTTTAATTATTTCATCAGCTTTTGAAATGTTTAATTTTTGATTGATGACACGCACAAATTTGTCTCAACCAAAATGCAAAACAACAACAGCCAACAGGCAACAACAAATTATGCATGCAACGTATGCAGATGTATCTGCAGCTCTCTACACAGATACAAGCCACATAACATTTGATGAACGAGCATGAGGAAACAACAACAAGTGCAAGTACAACTTGAACAACGATAACAAAATTGATTCTAATGTTGAATATAGCATTCAACATTGGATGGGGAAGGGTGTGGGTGGTATGGGGGCGTAGCATACACCAACAAATATGTACATAATAAATCTTAATTTATAGATGAGTTTGTAACATCAAAACAAAACGAGACGCTTCAATTTAAAGGGGAGGCATTTTTTGGTTTTAAAAGTTCCTTTTCGCTTTTCGACTCTTTTCAAATGTCAAAAATTAAGTTATGACTGATGATCATTCGCTCTCTATCTCTCTCTCTACCTCATTCGCTCTCTATCTCCCTCTCCTTCGCTCTTTCTGTTGGTCAACGTTGCTGTCAACTCATCCGTTGCTTTACAACTTTGGTCGCGCTCATAAATTTTGAAAGTTTCGTTCATTTGTTGGTCGGCTTTTAAAGGGCGGTTCCCATATACAATTCAAACAATTCATACACATAAAGCGTATGCAACGACATCATGATGGATTCGTTTTGGAAATGCTTGGCGTTTTTCTGCTCAGTTGCGCCCAGTTGCTTCATATGTTGATATGTCAGGGCAGCATTTGATAATAATCGCAGCAGAAATCTTTATTCTTTTTCAGCTTTTAGTTCGTTTGTCTTCTTTTCAAAATTAAGTTGTGAGCTTGTTTTTTTTTTTGGGAATGCTCCGACAATACAATTAGCGAGCGTTTAGCATAAGAAACTGGCATAAATGTTGAAGAGTGAATGGAATTATATCAACTCTAAACTTTAATTTATGTTATCTCCGTTTTGATGTAAGATTTATATTTTTATAGTTGGTTTCTTATTAGTTTAGGAATAACTCTCCTGTTAGTGTTCCAGAAGCGCCATCTGCTGTATGTTTTAGGCACTTTGGAGAGGTCTACCTTCAGGCATAGATTTTTTCTTATAAGTAGATCAATCAATCGATTGGTTGGACCTCCTTTGGCGCCCTCTGTTGTCTTTTGCGGGAACTTTAAGCAACCTGTAATATCAAGAATATGTTCTGGTATTTTAAAAAATATTCTTTTACTTCTTTTATAATAATTTTATAGCATAAATATTATAACTGTCCAATGAAGGTTTATCTACAGGCATTCCAAGCCAACCTTCTACAAGAGGCATGGCATCTCTGGCTTTGGCTTGTGGCATGCAACTGAAGCTATCACATTTGAGGCATCTGGAGTTGGCTGACTTTTGGAGTTGCAGTTGCATTCGCATCATTACAATGATGATGATAAAGAGCGCATCTCATCTCTCTCTCTCTCTTTCTCTCTCATAGGAGAGTTGCCTCTTTGCCTGTTGTGGCTGCCACCTCGCCAACCATTTTGACTGTCAATGCTGCCAACTAAATGTCGCATGCCGCGTGTGCAACATTTTATCACTTCAGTCAGACCGTATAATTTAACGTAAAATCTCGGAGGCCAAGCGCAGCAAACAGCCCAACGATGTGGAAAGGTTGTGTGGTGGAGGGGGAGGGGTATGGTGGTGGGGTGTGGCGTGTTCCTGAGGGAGACCGTGTGGCTGAAAGCTGCAGACACATGTGGCTGCCACAAATGGTGACAACTATTTGCACAGTTGACTTACAGATGCGTTTGTTGTTTTTGTTGTTTTAGGCACGCGTACATACAAAAGATACAGATACATTGGCGCACACAGATACAGATACAACTGTAGCCAAAGAGTTTGGCCATAATTAATATCGAAACACTTGCAACAACAATTAGCAACAGTCGGCAAACAGCAACAAAAAAAAAAAAACAAAGCTAATTAGCCGGCAAATAATAGAAGAGCATAAATAAAGTTTTTAATACCCTTTCAGGGGAGGTACACTGACTGTTAAAGAGCTCAAAGAACATACATAAATATGTCTATCTATAACAGTTTGGCCTGTGCGTTGATAGCAGTCAGTCAGTCAGTTAAAGAGTTTACTGTTTCGCATTCACATCTTTCAGCTTTTTCAGTACTTTTAATCTTAGCAAAAAGAGTATTAACGTTTTCGCTTTCACATCTTTCAGCTTTTTCATTACTTGTAAAGAGTATTCAAGCTTCGACTTGTGAATATTAACCTTTTTGCTTGTGCGTTGAACGCCTTCAAATTTGTTTTGGGGCGTTTACGGCAATTAGCAGCCAAGGCAAAATAAATGAAATGAAATGAAATAAAAACGAGCAATATCCAACACTAATAATAGATAGCAAGAACAACATGAACATCATTTGAATATAGGCTCAATCGAATAAAGCAATTAAAGCTTATGTTAATTACAGCAGCCAGCTTGCAGAAGGGCTAAGAACAGCTCCCTCCAATAGCTGAACCTCGAATGAATGGTATGTGGAATTATCTAAGTTCAACTTCCGGGCAGCGATGTTTCCGTCAAGAAAAAAACAAACCTAAAGCAAGATTTATGTGTTTACTTCAATCCATAATATGTTTCGGTTTTAGTTTTTTTTTCGTTTTTTCTTTGTTTTTTGGAACCTTTGGCTCACATTATAATTGCTTTGGGGAAGAGTGAAAAGAGTTTTGTCTGTTCGTATTTGGTGTTGTTGTTGTTGTTGTGGCGAGGTGTGTCTGCATTTTTATGTGGAGCACTTCAAAGCGTTCCGCGGCTACCAAATGATATTTTAGTTATTTCTTTTTATTCCATATTTATTTTCGTTATCATAACAACAACAACGACAACAACTGGCAAGAACAACACATAATTAGTGTAATTAACGCTTTTTGGCTGAGTGCGTGCAGAAAAT
>JAWNNV010001210.1:0-66962 GCA_035044485.1 Scaptomyza reducta | reverse complement strand
AATATATATTCTATGCTGTAAGTTTCAAAAGATCAAAAGTCAGACATCATATATTTAAAGCAATTTCATAAAAGGAGGTTTGAAATTTATTTTTAAAAAAATTTCAAGTATTTACACGAGTAATTTGACAGACATATTTCTTAATTTTCACTTTACTGGCAATCAATATTAAGAGCTTAAATTTTTTTTTTTTTTGAGAAAATCAGTTATTTCAACTTTGCCTGCAACATGCACAGTTCTTCTACCAGTTGAAAATGTCCACTGAGCAGTGTTAAAAGCCAGAAACTGAACAATAGCTCTATAGCAAAAAACTTTGACTGCTTGCTAAACACTGGCTGTGAGGCACTGAATGCCAAAAACACACGCTGGGAACTGTGTGTGTTGTAAGTTGCAGGCTCGTTAGCATGTTGGCTGTATGCCGTGTGGCATGAACTAGCTGGCAGCTCGCTCAGAGAACTCAGCGTTAAATTGTATATATTTAACTAGAGTCATAAAAAAGCCATGCCGCAAATGACGAAGAGGAAAGAAGTTTGAGGGGTGGCAGCTAGTAAAAATTGCATGCGGAAATGCCATTCTCAAAGACTACAAATGCCATGTACATCTCTGAGCAATCGTTTCGTTGCAGTACCCCTCCCCCCCCCCTGCGTTGCATGCACAATGCAGAGCAGGCGTAAGGCGTGTATAGCTTGTCGTATAATGAAATGTGTCCAGCAGAATAAACAAAGAGAGCTGCAGCTAAGCGAAGAGCCTGCCACATAATGCTACAGCAACAACAACAAAGAACCAAAAAGGAATGAGGAAAAATGAAAATAAGTAGTTGGCGCTTTTCCTGGGAATACTGCTAGTCAACTCTTTGCGGCCGCAATCCGAGAGCACAAAGTGCACGGCGCAAAAAAAAATATATATATATATATATATGAAAAATTAAATAGCATAAAAACGAAATGCAACGCCCCAAAAATTCGTAGAACCGGACTACGATGGGGTTGGGGCGTTGGGGGCACAACTAACACTCCGAGTCAGTCAGAAGACCGAACAAACTGAACTGAACCGTCGCTGTATAATTTTAAGCATTGACATTTGCGGTCTCCAGTCATTATTTGGCGCACTAACCCGCTCTCGCATTCTTCCTCTTTTTTCTCTCCTTGTCTCTCTTTCTTTGTGTTTGTGTGTGTGTGTGCAGCTTTTTGATAGTATTTTTTCCTGCTGCTGCTGCTCCAACTCTCTGGCATTTCTCAATATTTTTTTATGCGTTTCTTTTTTTGGCTGCTCGCCGCTTCACACTTCCGCTTTGGCAACTTCCGCAATTTTACTTTGAATTATAGCCAAGCATATTAATTTAAATGTCGGCAAAAGCGCACACAGCACACCAAAAAAAAAAAAATAAATACTTCTCTATAAGAAAAAAATAAAGTATTCAACACATAAAAAAAATAACTCTTTGGTGTGTTTGTAGTGTGTGAGAAAGTCGCACATTTATGTCACATGCAACATTCTTTTCGTAAGCATTATAATACTTTCATGCAGTACGTAAGCCTGTGACGCTTAAAAATTATAAGTTGTTCGCTAAATCTTAAGACTGGTCCAACAAAAATGTAACAAAGCGATACTTAACATCGCTTAAGTTATTATAATCTAAGGCTTTTCGGTATGCAACATACATTACGATATATATACATATATGCATTCAGAAACTGTAGAGTATTTAGTATTCGTCACTGTACTCATTGCTGTTGTTTCTACTTATCTCGTTGCTTTGTGTGTTGGTGGCTTTTGGGTAAAGTATTCGTTTTGTGTTTGATTAAAATTATGCTTTGTGTTGCAGCACTTCAATTTGCCATTGCAGACTTTTAATTAATGCGCTGGCAGCTTTTGTCGCCCGTTAGCACTGCCGCAAACAGCATCGTTGTGGCAAAATCAGCAGATTATTCCTATATTCAAACTCATCGAAATTCCAATTTTGCAAGAATATTCGCATGAATGGCAAAAGACAAATGATTATCTAAACAAAGAAGCCCAAAAAAGTACGCTATATTTTTAATACTGATTAGTTAACGCTAAACTCAGTAAATGTTGGTGTTAGTGTTTATATCAATGAGGTGGTGCTTTGGTTGGCACATTGCTACTGTTTTATGTCCAAGTGACAGAGCGAGTCCGTAAATGAAAATTTATGCGGCAAATTTAATTAAAACATACCTCAGGCTGTGTTTCGCCATGCACGATGCAGACCAGCATTGCCTCATGCCCCTCGCCGGAAAAGACAACGGGACGCTCCACGGAGATCTCTGGTGGGTCTGTATAAAGAGAGAGAGAGGGAGAGAGTTTGGGGAATATTAAGAAAATTAGTAAACAACATGGTAAGCAAACAGAAAAACATCACAAAAAAGTATAATTAAAAAAAAACACAAAAGATAGAAACGAAAACACAAAGCAAAAATCAATGGGGGATTGGGTTGGTTGTTTGCATGACTGCCCTGCTGCCATATATATAATTAGCTACTGGCAGCGCATAACCTTTGGCCCAACTCGTTCTCCTCCCCGCAACCACAACCGACTTTCATCGAAATTGCTTATAAATTTTAAATAAATGTCGGTCCAACAGAAGCACACGAAGGTATAGACGGCAACACTTTCATAATTACAAACCAAGTAGCTGTAGATGTTGTGCTTATTGTGGTGGCTTCACTGTATCACTGTGTGTTCGTCCGTGTAAATGCCAATGTGCCAAGCGCACGTCTAAGTAATCGTAAGTAGTAAGTACTTATCGTCCATTCTTGCTTGCAAGTTGCATTCAGCAAGCGATGCCAATAACCATTGAAAATCAGTTTTCAAATAAATTAAAGTGTCTTGCCAATTGGTGCTGCTGACCTGGCTTCAAATTAATTTGTTTCGCTTTCATTCGGCAATGGTCGGTCAATGGCAGCATTGGCATTTACACACATAAGGACACACAAAGTGCTGGTGGGGGAGGAAGGAAGTGTGGATGAGGTGTATATACTTACATAAGACGTGCAGGACAACTTGACTGGATGCGGGCTGGCCAACGCCGTTGTTGGCGGTGCATATATAGACGCCACCCTTATGACGATCCACATTCTCAATTGAAAGGACGTGTGAGTGAAGCTTCTCCTCGCCTGCAATTTCGTAGACAAAACGAGCGCGTGCAATATGTGAGAGTCAGTAAAATGCGGCCATCGAAGAAATGACAGAGGCAATTACAAGGGCCTCTATCTCCGTCTGCAACCAGCCAGCCAACCAGACAGGCAATTCCAATGCGAATGGTCCTCAGTGTGTGCGCATTGTATATATATTTATTAATAAAAGGGCAAAGGCGCGAAGAACAACAGCACTGAACATTGAGGACGACATTGCGTTCCAAATAATTTCTTTGACTTTTCATTTTTATGGAAATTGTTTAAGTTTTTTATATTCATATACTTTTGTCTTTTGTGTTCACTTTTGTTATTCTTTATGCTTTTAATTTGCCTCGACTGTTGGCCAGTTGACTGCCTGTCTATCTGACTGACTGACTGACAGACTCTGGCTAGTTGGGATCCTTTCGCTTTGTTTCGCTGTGGCTATTTATGCAAAATCTTACCATTGGGCAAAATATTATTTTTGCGGCTCCAAGTTACATTTGGCGTTGGATTACCAGAGGCCGAGCACTCAATGCGCACTGATGAACCTTTTTTGACTTGCAAATGTCCGCCGGTGCTAATGTGATGAATCCTCGGTGGCACTGCAAAGTAACAACAACAAAAAAAAAGGACAAAAAAAAAACATAACATAGGGAAAGAAAGAGAATAAAAACACATTAGAAATGGCCAGTTGTACTTTTAGTTTGTAGAAACAAAACAACAAAAATATACAATGACTGCCCAGCGTCCAGCTGAAAAATGTATGCAAAGTCCCAGCTTCCCTAGCCAAGGATCTCGGAGCAAGGGCGCGCCAAACAAATTTGAATAAATATGCGCACAAATGCAAATTGAATGAGTGCAAAATGGGGCATTTACGCATGTGAAACGAGCCACATTCCCGCCCGAACGAGGTTGAGGTTAACACTCCGCCTTCGGGATAGAGAGCTGCTGCCAAATTGTTGTTAGCCTTTGGGCTATTTTATTTAATTTGCAACTTGAATTCATTTGTGTGTATGTATTTGTGGGCGAAATTATTTTACAGCTGTTTGGTACAAAAATTACGACGATGTCTGCTTGGTGCCTTGGTCGCATTCAAGGACATTCCAAATATATCCTATTTTATTACCATTTCCCATGCATTCAAATGTTTTTTTTTTTTTAAGACTTTTTGGGACGCTGCACCCAAAGGAGAACCGCAAATGGGAAGTGATGACTAAGGCTAAAGCTAAGCAGCTTTGTTTTGGGATTTTATTTGATTTTCAGTTTTGTAAATTTAATTTAATACCCTGCAGGCGTGGTACTAAAAGGAAATAAAATAATGATAGTTGTCAATATTTTTAACGTCTGTGAAAATATTTCCTAAAATTTACCAAACATAATTGTGAATGAAATTCGCTTTTACGAGCACGGAGTATAAGCTGTGTTAAAGATATTGTTGTAGGGTACCTTATAATCTAATACTCTTCTATAGTATGCTTTTTTCAATTTTCATTAGAGCTGTATACGAATTAAAGTTACACAAAACGAGCTTCAGGTAGATTTGTCACAAAAGTGCATTTGATTGATGCAATTTCGTGTTGAAATAGTATCAGATTTGATACATAATAAACATGACACATGCATACATACACATATACAATTGCTTTGGCGAAAATAAAAACAAGCTTCTCCTGGACAAAAGCAGCTTTGGTTGTGGAATGCATTGCAGCAATGTGGTGCAAGTGAAGCGAGAGTATTTGCGTTTCAAAGAAAATTACAATTGATCACTGAAGGGCACACAAAGAGACATAAACAGAAACACACAAATACAAATATATATATGTATATTATTATATATATATATATATATATATATGCATATAGAGAAATGACATGCAGACAAATCTGCATGCAACTACAATAAATCATGAGACTGAGTGTGTGGCTCCAAGCCAAATCTAAACCGCAAAAAATAAAGAGAGGGGCATAGAGACATGGAATAAAAATAGAAAAGCAACTAAAACCAGAGACTGAGCTACCACCAGCTCACAATGAAGTCGTCTCGTCTGTTTGCTCTAGCTCAGTAGCAAAAAGGACTCAGTGGCTTCATATCTCAATCCTTATCAAGTAACAGCGTGTGTGTCTGTGCCTAAGGCTCTACTTTATCTATGTTTGTACGTGTCTGTGTCTATGTATATATATATATATGTTTTCAATAATTTCACGCTTTGGTGAGACTCTATGCCCGACAGCCGTCATATTGAATTCAATAAATATGAGTACATATATGCGAATACTCATAACTGAAAGGCAGTTGACGACTTATAAAGCAGTTCATTTTGACTTCTGTACGTGTGTGTGGTCTGTGGGATGTAATACGTGGATTGCGGCATGTAATGCCATGCAGATGACGACTAATGCGATGCCAATCGCTAACTGAGAGAGTGGGTGAGTGGTTTTAAGTAGAGGACTAGTATGTGGGTGGGTTAAGCAGTGAACAATTTTAATAAGCGAACTCTTTTGAAAGCAAACGACGCCGCAGTAGCCGCAATATCTGCAGCGCCAGCTTTTGTGGCAACTTGTGGGCATTTTCATGTATGTATGCTTATATAACACATTGTATATTGATTATCTGACTTATTTCGCAGTTTGCTGGCAACTTTTAGCGTTTGAGTTTTTGCGGCTTTTAAAGTTGCATACTTCGATTCGGGCAAGTTTTTAAGCACCAGCTGGACGAAGAATATATATAAAAAAGGGGTTGTTGGAGAAATAGAAAATGGAGAAAAGAGTCTTGTCTACTAAGTTATTTAAATCCATAGTTAGTTTGTAAAAGTTTAGTGCTTAAACTTAAACGGTATGCCAAAGTGCTTGTGTGCAAATATTTAGTATTTCATGGTACAGTTTGGCTTAAGGTTTAATTGTTGGTTCAGTTGCAGCAGAATTTAAGGAAGATGCATACGAAGCAAGGCTCGTTGCCTTGGCTATATCCTGGCCATATCCTTTGCAATTTGCCTTTCCATTGTGTCGGTCATTTGTCTCAAGTATTCAAAAGAAACTTTACTCGGTCTCGTTCTCTCTCTCTCTCTTGACCTTTTGTGTATACTGTGTGGCATGCATGAAATTGTGCCTCAACTCTTTCGCTCTCTCTTATGCACTCTGGGTCTCTCTCTATTGTTATTATTTTGCACAATTATTATTGCAGTCGTATTTTGTTCTTGTTTGTGCTGCAGCATAATTAAATTCAGCCTGTCTGTCTATATAAATATATATGTATGTATGTAGGTGTGTAGGTACAATTGTTTTTGGCATATTGGCCGAATAATTTACAAAATTGTGTGGCTTTATTTTGCTGCCCTGCCACGATACACTCCAAATCCACGGAAGCCTTAATTAGGCGTATGTTGTATGCTCTAAGCAGCTTATTATGACCATTCCTCTCTTTCCCAGCTCTTGAGACTATTTCTCTATTCATTGGTTTTAAGCTGCAGCTGCAAATTGAGGCAACACTCGTAATAAATGGAACCATTACATCAGTTGCACACACTATTAGACTCACTTGTACTCTATCTCTCTCTCTCTCTCTCTCTCTCTTCGCCATTATTGACAATAAAAATGTCGAAATGACAACAAACGCTGGCCACAGCGGCCACCACATAACTTAATGTTTTGCGGCCCATTTGCGGTTAGGCGCGAAAAAGCAAAGAACGTATAGTGGAGGGGTAGACAGGGGTAAACGAGGCTTAAAAAGTCACCCGGATCAGAGCTAATGGACGTTTGGCTGACAGTGGTCAATGCCAAATTGGTTTTTATTAAATGCAGTTTCGCAATTTGAATAATGTCAACAGCAAAAAAAAAAAAATTCATACAATTTGTCTGTTTAAAGCTATAAATTGAAGTTTATATTGCCGGAGGATTCAAGCATATCCTGGCAAAAATCATTTGACATTTTCATTCACAATTTAATCAATTTTTAAAAGTCCAGAACAGAAACGGAGCGCCAGAATGAGATATAGATGATTAGAGAATGCTGGAAGCATATAAGGAGAGGTAGTGGGAAAAAAGGATGTTTGTCTAAATGATTTTTAATTAATAATTTAGTTTTAGTATAAAATTTAACAAGAGGTTCATATAAATCAACATAAACAACATTTTATTAAACCTAAACGACATAAATTAAGTCAAAGCTTAAGGTTTAATATATATTTTTTATTCTTTAAAAAATATTAGAATTTTTCCTATTCAGATTCACATTTTCAAATGCTTTCAAGCAGATATGAAGTATGTATTAAGTTGTATCTTAATCGTCATAGAATACTTTACCTATACTCTACATAAATAAATAAGAAGCTGGAAAAAATGATAATGGAATGATCAAACTCTCTCGATTACAAAATTCCAACATGTTTCCTAATTAATAATAACTTGAAAACATTTCAACAATCTGCAAATTTACTGCAATTTAAGCAGAAACCATTAAATATTTTTAAGCAGATTGTTAAGTACCAACAAAATTTTGTTTAACTGTTTGTTAGTTGCAAAACTAACTTAAACTTTCTCGAATGCAAATTTAAATATATTTGAATTTTAATATTCCCAAATTCGAACTTTTGAGTTCTTGAATTATCTGCAGCTGTCATTGGTATTCTGGGCAGCCTGCTCTTGATTTATATTTTCTAGGTCAGTTGCTTTTCGCACATGTTCAAAATTGTGTGGCATGCCACAAACAACAAGCTTGCAACACTCTAAACAATCATAAACTAGTCAACAAAGCTTATTTATAGTCTGCATAGATATATATATATATATATAATTCAAAATGTTTTGTGTTTCTAGGTAGTGTATTAAAAGATTTGTCAACTGGAAAAGTTTCGGACGCTACTTCGATGGCTTCGGGGCAAAGACTGTTTATTGTGGCGGGTCGGATGTGGTGTGGTTCGCCACTTGGCCAGTTGGGCTAATGTCTTTGTAAGTACGCGATGCTGATGTTCGCGTCCTGCCAGGACATACCAGGATGGCGAGGCAGTTCGGGACAAGTGCAAAAGTTTTTGGCAAGCGCACATTATTTTTTCATCTTTAGTGTGGAGGCCAAACTCAAAGTAATTTACGCTCGTAAAAGCAGGCGAGCCAAACGCCAAAGCGAGGCGAAACTTTATGAAATTTATATTCCAGCACATGTCGACCGAATGGGAGAGATGAGTGTAGGGGTTGCTGTAAGCTTTGGTTTGGGCTTTTTTTTCCTGGGGGGTGTTGAGCCTATAAAAACTTCGACAGCGCATTATTTTTGCTTGTTTCTCCTTTGACAACAATGCGAGAATTGGAACCAGAAAACCGTCCACAGCCCCTAAAAAAAAACAATAGAAGAGAGAAAAACAGACCTTTGCTGCGGAGTTTTGGCTTTTGTGCTTGGGGGGAGCGCAATTTACGTGAGCTGCTAAAGTTCAATAAACGAAATATTTCTGGCCATGATCATTATTTGGCAAACGGAGCGCATAATAAACACATAAAATAAACAAAACTTTTCAATAATCGACTTTTTTGCTGCCCCATACCCAGTCATTGTTTAATGTTTGTTTGTTTGTGGCAGCAGCAGCAGCAGCAGCAAGGATCAGAGCTTCAACAAAATCCGGACCAAGTTTCAATGACAAATGAAAAAAGTTGCTTGTGGCGATTTTTTGCTCTTATTGTTGTTGTTGGTTCTTGCTCAAATACAAACACATTTTTTATAGCCTAGTAGTAATGTTTTTAAAGTATATTTATAAGGATATAATGTTTTAAAGGACATGCTGGCCAACCACTATTTAACCATCAACTCTCAAAACCATGTGGAACGCAGAGTTGCCTCGACTACACTTTAGAGATTTTGGGAATTGTATCGCAATTTGCATGCAAACATACACAAAGTCAAAAACTGTTGCCAAAGTCAGCAAAAGTGTTAACAATGCCATGGGCAAAAAAATACAGGGGTACGGAAGCGTTGGGGGTTGAGTTATCCCGCCAACGAATCGTATGCAAATAAAAAGGCAAGCAACATTGTAATTGAGGGAAAAAAGGAAGAGAAATATATGCAAATTATTCATCATTGCTGATTAGAAGACGCACCAGCCAAAAAAGCAGTAGACAGAGACAAGGTGAAAGGAGGAAAAGGATGTAGACAACGAAGATATAGAAAAGCAGAGAGGCATAGAGAGAGATAGAAAGGGAAAGAGAGAGAGAGAGAAGCGCACGCTTGTTAGGCACAGGAAGTAGTTAAGGGTCGAAATACGAGCAGCTGCTAAGGGAGTAAGGCGGGGGCGCTTGAGACGAAACTGTACAAAAGGGCATTGGGAAATTTGCATCCGTTACAGGACATAGCTGCCATAGCTGCAGTGGACCGGGATCGTGGAATGTGGGGGCAAAATGGGCAGATTAGTTTTGATTTTTCCGCTGGCCGGAAAATATCCCTATTGAATCTGTGTGGCGGCGATAAAGCCGCCAAATTGCAGCACTCAGCTACTTAGCATATTTGAGTGGGGGCCCAGGCACAAAAGGATCTAAGGATATGTTAATTTTCGAACCAAACACACACACACACACACTCGAGAAAGAGAGGTGTCTAAATGATGTAGCCCAGTCAACAATAGACCCAAGTGATTTGTGTGAGAAAGCGAGAGCCAAGCCAGGGCATAAATTTGAACATAAAAATACATAGAATAATTTCTGCACATAACCTCAATATCTCTTAGCCACTAAAACTTTGCATAACAATGTACCAGAAAACCAAAAAATGTAAGTGGAAATTTATATGAGAGCTATCGACAATGTGTGAATGTGTGGTTAGGTGGTTGGGTGGTTTGCGGCCTACTTACCCAATATTTCGACAGTGTGGGTGATTTCCCGTGGTTCCATGGTGGCAATTTGGCATATATAATCGCCGGCATCCTGCGGCACAGCATCACGTATCTGTAGATTGAATCCGCTAACCAAACGCACACGCGGATCGGGCGTCACCTTGACGGAGCCAGCAGTTAATATGGCAATGCCACGTTTCCAGGCAACCACATAGGGCTCTGCAAAAAGGAGAAGAATACAATTGAAATTGAGAATTTTTTAGTACGAGATACACACACAATTGAGTGCAGTAGTAAAATCACGTTCTGGTCTGATTCAAGTTAATTGGTAAATGCGACAAGGCAATCACTAAAATTACGTTGTAAAGATTCAATCAAACACACACACATACACACGAACAGACTGAGGAGTATTTTGTATTTATAAGTATAAGTACTTGTGCAATATATAAATTGAAAAGTCGAGAATTCAAATGACTCAATTACAAGTCATTTCAACAGATCTAAAAGGCTAGAAATTCAATTTGGCATGGACTCGCGCACAACATCAGAAACCAACAACAACAACGAGAACAGCCATCTAATGGGGCAGGCTGCCAGTCATTCAAGCAGACAGTCAGTTGTAGGGGAAGAGGGTGCTGTATATTGGTGTATGTGGCGACAGCTACATTCAGTAACACCCACTTGATATCCGCTAATGTGCGGCATTTGCAATCATATGCTAGGCACTCGATATGGTAATAGAAAATGTGCAAAAGAGGCATGGCATAATGCAAGGGTATGTGAGGAGGTAAATGGAATAAATACACTCGGAGAAATAAAGAATGGAGAGATATTTTTACTGAATTAATCATTTTTACTTGTCTGATTTCAATGTCAATTTTTTACGGGGTTTAAGATGGTTTGTGCTTATGTGGCACTCATTAGATACTTTATTTTATGGGAATTTTCTTGAACATTCAAGATGTTTGTTGGCTCAGTGTATGAAGGCTCAGGATTCGCATTCATATTCACAGGATGCAAGGTTGCCAGTCTCACTGATAGTCAAACAGACAGACAGACATAGAGAAAGAGACAGAGAACGACACACACTCCACATGGCTTATTCATCGAACTCATTAATTGTGATTCCTTTTCAAGTTTATGTGCTGTTATTGCTGAAGCCAAGTTGCGTCACGCGCCACACTGATGCTTCAACAAAAACCAGAGTGGTGTAACATTTATACATACACACAAACACACACACACATATGGTATGGAAATTGAAATCTCCCGGCTTTGCTACTAATGATGTATGACTTCTGCAAACGGCGTTCATTTAAAATTAAAACAGCATTTTCGATACTCGCGGGAATTGAGTATTTCATGCGAGTATGCTTCGAGTATTTGGAGAAAGAAAAGCACGCTGTAAATTAAGGCTCCTATGCTCATTATCGACGGGCCTATATATATATATATATATGTGTGTGTCTGTGTATAATGTTAAATGAGGCAGGCAGACAGACAGAGAGACGAAAAGAGAGTACAAAAAAAAAAATGGTTTTCAACACGTATACACAAAAAACACACACGTACGTTTGTATATGTATGTGTTTGGGCAGAGACTCGGTGAAACTTGGTGGTAATAAAATGCTTATGAAGTCATTTACATGTGCATTCAAAACGCGTATTTATTTGCAATGAGTTCAACAACATCAACAAGCCAACCCAAGCACCAAGCCAAGCGGAGAGACGGGGAGTGAACGTGCAGACGACGCAGCAGGCAAGCATAGGTGTGTTGTGTAATACTCATTCACACACACACACACACACACACATACAATCAGATTCAGATCGCATTCACATTGTGCACATAGAGAAACGAATAAATAAACTAGCGCCACCTGCTGTCGTTAGCGTGCACTACGAACATGGAGCTTCTATAATACCTGCACACATATATACAAGTAGAACTAGAAAACAAGCAGCTGCCTTTGGAACGGAAAGGCATAATTCGTGGTCTACTTGAGCTTGCCTGTATGCAGGAGGAGGCGAATCGGGTTTGCTTTGCTACCAACTTGTGAACAGTTTGGTTGCTTTTGGTCTGCCGGTTACTTAAGGGCCACGCAGACAGACAATGGCAAGCAGCATAGTTGGTCAGTCAATTGCACAAGCTTTAGGGTTTTTTTTGTTTAATGAGAACGCAATCTTTAAGAATTATGTAAAATTGCTAAGTTAATTCACCTTTCATTTGAAACTCAATATAACACTTTTAATATATACTAAAATAATATATCTTTTAATGATGACTTTTGCATGCATCTAATGCTAATCTTTTTCATTTACTATATGTTCCAAATGGAGATTTTATACCCTTATCCCATTGAAAATGGGTAAAAAGGGATTTGTGCAAAAGTATGTAACAGGCAGAAGGAAGCATCTCCGACCCCATAAAGTATATATATTCTTGATCAGCATCAAGAGCCGTGTCGATATAGCCATGTCCGTCTGTCCGTCCGTCCGTCCGTCTGTCCGACCGTATGTATGAACGCGTCGATCTCAGAGACTATATGAGCTAGAGACTCCAGATTTGGTAGATAAGCTCGCCTAATCCCTAGGCAGTACAAGTTTGTTTTAAATTTTCGATAACTCTTCCCGTTTCCGATATACACATGTAATCGATAACAACAAAATCTTCAATTTGGAAAATGTCTTGATGCATTAAATAAAGACAATCTGTGAAAATTTTATTGAAATCGGTTGAGAAACACTGGAGATATGGAGTATTGAATTTAAGAAGGTATGCCCTATACGCGTATACATACAGACACTCTCACATACTTGCAAGCCCTGACTGTATGCGTAAAGTATAGGGTTAAGGGTATAGTCTAGTCGGGATTTCTCGACTAGAGCCTTCTTACTTGTTTTTATTGCTTCAACATTTTGCTGCACTCTAAAATTTTAATTGAATATTATTCTGCGAATTTTATTTAGTTAACAAAAATCAACATTTCCCTAAAATTTTATGTTTTTGTTGTTTCGTAATTTAAACAGATATTCCCAAACAAAAGTTTGAATGTAAAGGGAAAATATTCACTCGACGCAAGCTACCTTATTAAAGAGAACTTTTCTTTGCTATTAATGCCGATAAAATATTTCTAGTTAAATTATGACTAAGCTTTTACACATAATTTAACTAAGTTCTAAACAATGTAACTAAGTTTTAAACTTCGATGCAGGGCAACGTAATTAAGTAAACTGTAACAGAAACTAAGAACAATATCAAATGTAACAAAATATGTGTTATGTTATTAGATTAGTGTTAGCAAGAATGAAATTTGGTCCAGTTGATATTTCATATAGCAAAACTATGTTTATCAACTATTGAAACCTCAAACCGAAACCGGAAACCGACTTTAAGGAGTAGGCGTGCCAATGGGCGTAAGTTCAGTGAGGCTTAGAAGATCTGTAGTAAATCGTCTGTTGTCTGTTGTCTGGTGTTGCGCTTAAAGTGGGGTCCGTCACTTGCACAATGCACGCAGCACAAATAATGCACAAGACCAAATAAATTGCGAGAGTGTAGACGAGCTTGTGTGTGTGTATGAGTGTTTGTGTGCGATTGTGCTGGGTATAGTATAAGCCAAATAAATTTTTAACTAAAATAACAACAATCTAACGAAAACAAACAAAACACAAAACGCCTCAATTTCCGGCTTAAGTGTTCTAAACTAAATAGAGAATCACACTCACACTCACACATATACACATTCACTTGCACTGTGTTGGTGAGTGACTGCTGTGCAGGATGAGGCTATCTATTAAGACGGAAACCGAAGTAAAAGCATTTCGGCTTTTGTATGTCAGCCTCACATGAACACATGAACATTGCCCAGCCTGCCTGCCTGCCCCTACGTTCCGTCCTGAACAAAACAGAACACAACAACTCCTTGCATCTGGACAAATTGTTGGCCACGGCCAGCCGCATGTGAGCTCTATCTGTGTCCTATCTGTGAATGTTTGCATGTATGTGTTTGCCTTATTTAGAGGCAGAAACGAAATTTTAGTTTTCTACACTTCAGAGTCAAACAGACAGACAAACACCACTCGACAACACACACACACACACGAACACATTCCTCTACTAAGGCTATTCAAATATGGCCGACATTCGCCTTTTGTTGTCGGCAGCACTGTTTGTTTGCACTGGCCATACGGTGCGTATGCGCAATTTGCTGCTTCAAGCTTGCAACAAGAGTAACAAGAGGGAGAGAACACAGACAGAGACCATGCCCCGACATGTTGTTTGTCTGAGCGCAATTTATTGCATGTCGGAAAGGCCAATATTATAAGATGATGACCCCCGAAGATAAACGATGTTGCGGCTTAGCCGCACACAAGGAGTAATCGGGTGAGGGGGGAGTTTCTCCTTCAATATGGCAGTATTTTGAAACTTCTTGCGAAAGTTTTGGTCTGCAAGTGTATATGTGTGTTTAGTGTTGTGCGCGTACGTACAAAGCGAAATTAGAACTGTAAATGGCATTAATATTGAAACTTTGTTGCTACTCCTTTTGCCACATACACACTTACACCACCCTTCACACACTCCCTCACTCACCGCACTGCTGCTGCTATCCTATCTGTGCATTCTCTCTTGTTTGCTGTCCTGCTGTTTGCAGAACTTCAACTTTTGCGGCACGAATTCATTTCCGCTGCTCTATTATCGTTTCAAGCGTAAGCTCCGATTCCATGCTTCATATTCCCGCTTTTCCACTACCCACCCCCACACCGCAACTCCAATTCTAGCGCTTCATCAAAGTGTAATGAGCGTTTTCTCCGTGGTTGCCGTAACTGAGGTTTTGTGTTGTGCCTTTTTGCATTTTATTGCATTCAAGTTTGCAAACCAGTTGCCACTATTTTGCTGACTGTTTTGTAGCTGTTGTTTGTTTCTGTCTTTTTGTTGTTGCGGTTAAAACCATCAACAGGAAAAGGTCTTATGCGTGCTGACAAGTTGAGCACCGGCCTGTGGTTATACAACTTCAACAGCAATTAATTATTTCGAATCCATTGGAGCCAAATAACAAATGAATATTACACAGTAAACTGAAACCATTTTTTCGCATGCACTCACAACTTGAATACTGCAATTGCCATTGTTTAAGAGCATTCAATTAATATTTGAAAATTACTTTTTATCTTCTGAATACAAAATTCTAAAAGCTTTTACTTATCACACGTGCTTTATGCCTTTGACGTTTTTTTTGGATATGAAGTTGTCTCTTTTATGTTTGCGTAAAAATCAAATTTATACATTTGAATAGAAAAACCACAAAATTGAATAAGAAATTGAAACAGGACCGGCTTGGAGACGGTAAGCTCAAAGATACCCTGTATGAAGTTACGAAAAGTGAATATAAAACAAAAAACCTAAGATATATTTAAAACCTGTACTGTCCCTGTCCACATACATAACATAAGTGTCGCAATCACCACTTTGAAACACACTTCAAAAATTGCTGGGTGCTTGAACAAAAACCACCACACACTTGACAAGCGATGTCTTTGAACAAGAAGCACTTTTAATTTATTTTCCACAAATTTGATGAGTGCGCAAATATTCAAATATGCCTAAGGAATTGTGGAAAACGAAGAACATAAATAATATAAATAAGCCTTTGAGCAAGCGTATGAGTGCATTAAAAATGTATTCACAAATAATTATACAAACAAACAAGAACAAAAATGTACTTAAGCAAATCTAAAATGCTGAGCAGAGCTTTATATTTTATTTGGGAAATATTCAGCAGAAACAGTTATTTATGGAGTAATTACGGAATACTTATTTTTGAGCTGTGTGTGTATTTCTTAATTATTACCTTTCTTTGAATCTAATGAGCTAAGAGTTTTAAATCTAAAAAATGTCTTTTGTATACTTAGACTACTTTAACTTATAATCTAAGATCTATTAAGCTTGTGAAATTGTTAGAGGATAGCAACAGGGTATCTTTCGTTCAGTTATTGGCTGTAATTTTGTGTGCGATGTCCTTGCTTGTGTTTGTTTTAGCGGAATTACTTTTGCTTTGTATACCCCAGGCGCAAGTGCCGACTTGCATACAAACAAATGCGCCAAAGCATAGAGACTGAAAAGATGGAGTGAGAGGGAACGTGGAATAGACAGATCTTTGTTATATCGTGCACCTAGAATTGCCTTGTGCATGCGCAAAAAATTCAAACAACATGATAAAATATGTGTGTGCGTGGGAGTGTGTGCTATATTTCTTATTTACCAAGACATAAGATTACTGTTGTATAAGTGCGAAGCACCGCAATAAGTATTTAAAGGAATTTTCATATAATATGCAAATGAGCAGTCAAATTCTCAAAGAAGGCAAATACAGAGAGAGAATAAAAGGGCGAGAGGGAAAGCGCGTTAGAAACATACTCATGACTTTAGTTCATTTTTATGTGATTTTCTTTCGAATTTGATGGGCTTTTGTCATAAAATAAAACGAAAATGTGCATAAATTTCATATTTTCGTTCATCATCACTCCGAAAAAGAAAGAAGTAGCAGGAGCAAAAACAACAGGGAGCATCGTTCAGTGTCTTTTGTTTAGTGTGGGTTTAAAAATTCTATCAATTATATTTTTAATTTTATGGCCAAGACATAAAAAAAGAAGCAACAACA
The DNA here is from genome assembly GCA_035044485.1 of Scaptomyza reducta. Taxonomy (NCBI): domain Eukaryota; kingdom Metazoa; phylum Arthropoda; class Insecta; order Diptera; family Drosophilidae; genus Scaptomyza; species Scaptomyza reducta. The sequence continues at coordinate 50,357 of JAWNNV010001210.1, read as the reverse complement.
GTTGCCTCCCTTTGCACATATTTACCGAAGATCCATAAAGTGAACCTTATGAAAATTCGCCATGCTTTTGATTTTAATTATTGCATTTAAGAGCCAAGCTGAGTGCTCAGCTCACGCGCGAACCACAAAAACCTCTTTCACTGTGCCTGTGTGTATGCTGATAAATGTCTCTAATTAAAGTGTCTTATGGTGGCACTTTATTAGCATAGCCCATACAGTGGCATACAGACTGCACAAAAGAAGCCAGGACGAGCAGGAGGTGTAGAAGGAGGCGTGTTTGGTCTATAATTTTCTTTCATTTTGTCTGGCGCTGCTTTCTTTTATTCTTTCGTCGTATCGCTTCCTTTTTTTTATTATCACCCCAAATATCCACAGGCATATATTTCTGTCTTGTGCAAAAATGTTCTATGTATCGTCTTTGTTTTCTCCTATTTATTGTTGCTTCTTTTGCTTTCGTTTAGGGGGCAATGAAGTGCATGAGAAATGCCAAACAAAATGCCATGTTCGTTGTTCTCTAATAAACGGTTGATGTGACCACAAACACTATATATATATACATTTTTTATATACATATATAGACGAAGGCATACACATACATACATATAATGTATGCCAAGTGCTTTTGGGTCTTCAGAAACTTGGCCAAGATGTCCAGACGACAAAGACGCATAGCCTTAACCTTACGAGTGTAATATGTATATATATATATATATGGATTTCTTTATATGTGCATGCATGTCCTGATGCTTACGCCAAATCCATGTTATATACAAATAATCTCGTACACACGACCGCATTTAAATTGAAAAACGTACATGGCAAATGGGAGCGGTGCAACCACCATTCTGCCCGTGGGTCCGAAAACCGTAACCGTAACCCCAAAAACAAAAACGAATATTTCCCAACCACCCACTGACAAAAGGACATACACACCACCATCCTTCATTGCTTGCCCGCATCTTGGACATGTATTCGTCAACGTCTGGGCAGCCTTTTCGGTTAGTGTTTGTGGTTCTCAGCGAGATTCAGGATTAATGCATTGTTGCGGTCAGTTGGCAGGCAGCATATGGTGAAGGGTTAATTATACACATGTGTTCATACATAAATACATATGTATGAGCATGCAGACCGCAACATTTCAATGACAACTGAGTTAAGTCTCCCCAAACACACAAATACTTTAAACAGACACTGGCAGAAAATATTGCTATTGTTTTTTCTTGTTCGCAAACGGATGTATAAGAGTTATTGTTTTTAGAGTCTTCTTTACAAAATATAATACAAAATGGAGTTAAATTTATTATACTTAAGATTTGAGAATAAAATTTAACGATATAATAATACTTCTCTTGAAAATCATTCTCAATCATTCTAAGAACGAAAGAAAATAAATTCAGGATTTATTCATGAACTCTTGTATAGGAACTTTTAATTATTTTTCTTGAAGCCGAGATATTAAATTCAGAAAAATCTTCATTTTAATAAATTAAAATCAACCACCTTTTAACTCATACATCTTTGAAAGTGTTGTACTCCACACTTTTCTCTCAGTATATTTTTACGCTCATACTCTTATATGCATACACTCCCCCCACACTTTCACATAGTTGAGTTACTCACCCGTATTGGCCACTTCGCAGGGCAGCACTATTATGTCTCCGGCAATGAATTTGAATGTCTCCGAACGTGATATGAACATGGGCTCATGCTTGGTCATTAGTCCTTGGGCGCTGGCTGCAAAACGAAAGGAATTCAAATATTAAATATGCAATATGAAATTCCTGACTTGGTTTAAAATGTATATATATATATATATCAACTTAATTACTTCAAATGTTATTAGCCTCACACACACATACTCGCATATGGAACATGTCACGCACTTTACGGTTATGGACAAAGCAAAAACATAAACCATCATCACAAATGTCTATTTACGTGTGTGTGTGTGTGTGGCTAATTGGTCTAGGTCATTTTGAGAAAATTTGTCAAATGTCTCAAAGTTCATAAACTGCATTTAATTATGACCGAGCTAATGAAACTTGTCAGAATTTGTACGGCACTAGCCCAGCAATGGCTAAGGATATGCTTATCCTGCTGGTTTCGAGCTGCAGCTGCAGTTTAAATATAATTTAGTGCATTTGCTGTTGATTTGCCAATCAATTTTAAATGTCAATATGCATTTGAGAGTATGTCAGAATATGTGCCTGTATGTGTGTGTGTGTGTATGTGTGTGTGTGCATACAAAATGCTCGAGCTTAGAAGTGGGAACTCCCTATGAGTTTGCGTGTGTGGCAAAAGTGTTAAAATGCACTTAAATATTAAAACTTTTGGCATCGTATGCGGCTCCCTTGTGGGATTTTCATTAATTTAATTGCACAGTTTTATGCGATTATACTATAAAACACACACAGACACATGAATAAAACTATTTTGTGAGCTTTTAATTTGCATATTTATTCGATTTGGTAATTAGACCACAATTATTATATGAACAGCTGGACCGGACACTTGCATCATTTGTAGCGCTTTTCTTGGCCACAAACGCAAGCTAACATATCCGGTTACAAGGTTTGCTTCGCCCACCCGCTGCAGTAATCAATTACTTTCAGTGTGACGTTACAAAAAAAAAAAAATAGAACAAAAATTGGGCGCACTTCCGTACTCAAACACCAACAAAAAAGGCACCAAAAGCCATCAAGCATCAGGTTCTCGAGAAGCAAACAGAACAGCAACAAAAGTGCGTAAAAATAAAATGCCAGGCTTTGCTTGTTTACTGGCCAGGAGCAGGAACAACAATAGCGACAAGCGATGGCAAACAATTTAATACGTTTAAGCGAATGTGTCAACAGGCCAAGCTGGCTTGAGCCTCGGGGCCACGGACCACGGACCACGGACCAAGGCCAAAAACAGACGACGAATGGCCAAGCACTTTTGACAACACGACTTGCGTTGTGGGAGCTGCAAGTGTTTGGTTGTGGAGATGGGGGGCTCTTGGGCAGAATTGATTCGATTACGCTGCGGGCACAATAATGAAGTGTCAAATGTTGTATTTATCAGCTGCGAAAACATTCCGTGTGCATAGTACAGTGAATTCATTCTGGAAGTCAGTAAGTGAAGTGCGTGTGTCAAAAAAAAAAAAAAAGCAAAGTAGGTAAGCAAAAGTAGTCGGCAAGTAGGGAAGCCCCTCCGTGACATGACTCTCTGACTTGACTTTTGGCCTCATCCGTGTTTATACCCTGCTGTCACATTTCCGGCATTTCATTTGATTTCGCAAGCAGTGCTATTTTTTTGTGTGTGTTTTGTTTTCGTTTCGTTTTTGTCCCTGTCCCTGGTCGATGGTAAATATAATTTCTTTTGTATCTGTCAGTTGTTGTCCTTTGTTGCTAGCTTGCTTTTGACAATATTTTTGTTGCACAGATAAAGGCGTTGGCAGCAAGTGCCTGTGCCTGTATCCCAGTCAGTCTGTCAATCGAATCCTTGATGCGGATAATAACGAAATAATGTCAGCTGATTTCTGATGGCATTTCTTTTCCTTTTGAAGTTCGTCTTAGAAGGGTTTGCGGACAGACTTCTTTCATACTCTCTTGTTCTATCTCTGTCTTTATCGTCCGTTTGCAACACTTGACTGCTAATAACCCAAATGACTTTCTGTCACTTGGGCACGGATACACGCCGAAAATGTTCAAGCATCTGCCGCCGAAGCAACTACAGACAAAACGTGTGTCGTCTATCTTCAACCAGGGCTCAGTAATTGGACTGCCGCACGAGAACCTTAGCGACCAGTCGTTTCTATTCTATATAATGAAGTCGCATGGCGCAGACAGCTGTATCTATCCACTCAATCCCACATGGCTCTCAGCTTCATCAAATGTGTCCATCTAGGCATATTTGTTTTGTTTTGTCTCAAATTTTTGTTTTACTTTTTGTGTGTTTTTCTGAAAGAGCTTAAATAAATTTTGTGGTTTCTAAATAAACATGCATTGCTTTTCCAAGCATCAAACTAAATTTGCATGAAAAATTCTTTTCAGTTTATTTACTTTTTGCTTTCTAAACTTATTGAACACAGCATTTTAATCTGGAGGTTAAAAAAATGTAATTAAATTGCTAACAATGTTAAATTGCTAACAAGCTAAAAAACGAAGTTACGATTGCCACAACATAAAACGCCCCTTGTGGCATGGTGTATATGTTAAAGTACAAGTTACAGATCAATGGTTCTGGACTTTGTAGCCCAACTGGGCAGACTCAGGTTTTTGCATTCTGTGTGTCGCTCTGTGGGACAACTATTCAATTTTAGTTTTCAATTTGAGGGGTTTGAGGTTATTGATGGCAATAGCGACTAGTGCTGAACAAGGTTATTGTTTTTTTTTTTGCGGTTTGATGTTCAAAGTTTTTCCATTAAAGTTATTTGCAGAGAATAAGAAAAGTTTGGCGTACTCACACACACAAATGCACACATTCGCAAATATTCAATTTGACTCGAAAATTATCAAACTATCTATTTTTCTCTCTATTTCATTTTATTTTATATTTTCCAGTCTATGCAGTTCGGCAGTTATTCGGTTTGGCTTTGCTCGCTGACCTTCATGGAAATGGAAATAGTAGCACGTGGGCGTGCAGCGCAGTAAAAAGTAGAGATACTGAAACATTTTGAAGCACGCAAAGTACATAAAATATGAAAATGGTTGCAATTGCACTTGGAGCAAGTTCGCAGTTCAGCGCTTCACCTGCTGTTCCCCATTAAATGTAAAGGGGGGCGAAACGAAAACTAAAACAACCCAAAAAATAAGACGAAAGCTATACCTGCCTGAGCATTTGCCTTGCGGTGCACCTGGGAATGGGGGTGGGAATGGGAATGGAAAATTGAAAATGGGCTTTGAATACGGCGCTGCGAGGCAGCACAAAAATTTCATTAAACGAACTCACACAATGTTCAGTTGAGAGACAACGAAAGAGGGGGAGATAGAGTAAGAGAAAGCAGCACAAAAAATAGTATTAGTAAGTAGAGAGGACTAACTAAAAGCATTGCAAACTTTAATCCACGCACATTTGCGAAAGACGCTTTCAACGCTGCTGCTTCTGCTGCTGGCGGCGACCACCAAAGTAACAGCCCGAAAAAGTATGCTACAGAAAGGAAAACAGCAAAAAAAAAGGTTGGGAGAAAAGTGCAGTGGAAGTTTATCTCGCGCCACTTGCAAAACCAACACGTAATTTCCTTTGAGTGGCCACTTATCTCGCTCTCGCTCACTCTCTCTTAGTCACTTTGTGTCTCTCTCTGGCTTTTTTTTTACCTACTTCTTGACTAGTTAACTTGGGCAATGGGCATGCCCCAGACGGCTGCATAAATCTCCCATAATTCGAGCAGTCGAAACTCTGTGAAAATAAAAACGTAGAATAAGGAAAAACGGTATCAAGTATTAAAGCAGTCACTAGCAGAAGAAGCAAGCGTGCCGAACGACAGCACTCCAAAATGAGCCACCAAATGCAGCGGAATCAAGGATTACCTATATACAGTTGCACAAACACACACACACTCTCATACATAAAGCTGTGCATGCTTTCAAACTGCTTTTCCGGCCAACGAAATTGAGTGAAAGCCAAAGTTTTTGTTGATGTTGCAACGTATACGTGTAGCAGCAGTAGTAGCGGTTGCAGCGGCAAGCGACCAAACGATGCCACCAACCGCCCACTTAAAACCGACATTGCCACGCCCACGCCCATTTCCGCCACATGCTAAAACAATCTTAAAAGTTAGCGGGAAAACAATGTGATTGCAAGTGAAATATTCATGAGGTGTAGTACTTCAGACTTTAGACGCGCGCGTTGTTCGCAACTCTTGCAACTCGAAAAACTGGCAAGCTGGCAACTGGCAACTGGCAACTGGCAACCGGTAAATTGCAACTTGCAACTTGCAACTTGGCGAGCTGTAGACAACGCTATTGCAGCTGCAACAACAGCAACAACAATTGCCAACTGTAAGGTGTTTGTGTGCTTACCCATCGCAAGGGCAGACGAGAACCGGTTTAGTTTTGTGGAACATTCCGAAGCCAGCGAATCGCTAATTTCGGTGCTTGAACAACAGGAACAACAACAACTGAAAGCAAAAGGCGCGCTCTAACTAAATTGATAGTAAACTGTAAACTTGTACCCCGAACCCATAACACTCGCTCACATGTGGCCCATAAAATCTAAAGTTATGTCGAAAATTGTTGGCCAACAGCAGGAGCAGCTGAAGCAGGAGTAGCAGCTGTCGGAAAATTTGTTTGCCAACCTCGGTTGCGGTTGGAGAACAACGTGTTTTCCGTATATGCCCTTGTTCTTCAGCTTGTTCACGCAAAATATACATATCTGTAAATTGGAAAATCAATAAATGTTTTTGGCTTTATTTCGGTATAAAAATTTAACAACTACGTTTTTAATACATTTGTATGTGGCATAGATATAACAACTTTGAAATAACTTTGGTAGTTTGAAAATCACATAAACCTTCAAAATATACATATAACTCAAAATTTAAAGCTTGCTTATAAAATGTCATTTTTTAAAACATTTTTTTATGTTCATGTTCATAAATGCATTTATAGAATGTTGTTGTAGAAAGTCTTTACATCAAGTTATTTTAATATTTGAAATGCTTTCCTCGTCAGATACGAAAACTTTAACCTTTATAACATAAATAAATTAATACATTATGCTGACCTGGTTTACAAATTTTAATTTACCTGAAAAACAAAAATAATTCACCATTTAAAATCACATGCGGAACCAAATCATTTGAATTTTCAATCTACCACAAAATATATATATAATACACATACAAATGTGGATAAAAGTATATGCATATAAATTATTCATTTTTCTATTTTCGGTTTATTTGGTCCGTGACTAGCGTTTAACATGTTACGCATACGCACTGATGAGCAGGCGAACAAGCAGCACTCAAACATACAAAAAACACACACATACAAACTGACACATTCGTGAAGCAAGGAAATGGCCAGACTACACACAAATGCAATGTGTCACCTTTATGGCGACAGGAAAATGAAATCACGTTGTCCCTCACGTGACAAATGTAATGATAGATGTATGTACGACTGTAAGTGTATGTGTGTGTGTGTTCGTGTGTGTGTTTATGTCCGCTTGAAGTTGAAGTTGCCTGTGCCCGGGGCAACAATCACGTTCGTGGTCCGCTGTAGACGCTGTCGACCGAATGTCGACAACACGTAGCGAGATGCGCATTAAATTGTGAAAAATGGAATTTGGTGGAAATCAAAAGCGTATTACAGCCCAGCACCCAGCAGCCAGAGTTTCTCTTTTTTTTTTGTTTCTTTGTTTGCCTAGAAACGTGCTAAACAAATCAATGCCAATGCCGTGAGGAAATCTCTCTCTTTCCCACTGTTCCATTGGTTGTGGCATATGGCTGCGAGTGGCCCTTAGCTGTCACCAGGTGATTGAGTTTTTGGCCAGTTGGCTACCACGCCCATTCATCGAACTTAACTTGGCGAGCACACACATGAATATCTCAGCATATTTATTGACTTGTCGTCGCCATTCTGTGCTTTCTGCTGCTGCTGCTGTTACTTGAGCCCTTTGACCCAACTCATATGGTTGTCGGGACATATCTCTCTTTTGCTTAAGCATATTAGTCTACACCGAAAAAAACTATACGCAGTCAGACATTCACTTTCTGTTCGAGCAGCTCAACTGTTATATACATTATATATTATATAACCGCTAATTTTTCTAAGTGCACATTACCCACACCTCTCTACTCTGGCCACGCCATTTGACTGCCTGCTTGTGCATTAGGCCAAAAGGTTATGCCGGGCTGACTTTAGGCGCGATACTTATGAACGCGGACGCGACTTCCTGCCACTGCCACAGTGCTTGTTTCCCTTTCTGACTGCCTCACGCCCACAACATTTTTCACACTCAATTGCCTGGCAACCTTTTGCACAGGATCACGCGTCACAGCACCCTCCAAACACCACCCAGCCTGCCAGCCAGTCAGGCAGCTACTTAACGTATGTGTTGCATACAACACGGCAACCAACTCGAGTGCGCCCCTTTTTTCTTTTGTTTTTTTGTTGTTTTTTTTGTATACCACAGGAGTGCCTTGTGTAGGTGTGCATGTGTGTGTTTGTGTTCTCGCCTGAAGTGCTTTTAGGCAGCGATTTTAGTTTCCTTTTTGCCAGCCTTTTGTGCAGCGTCTTGTACATAAATTGTATTTTGTGTTGTTTGTTTTTTGATTGTTGCTGCCGATGGTTGTTTTTGGTGACAATTTTATTCACTGGTCTTCGCGTGTGGGTGCCTGCATATCAGATTAGCGCATATATCATACATAATGGTTACCAAATGACTGCAATGATTTCAATTTTGCGATAAAAGCCCAAAACAAACACAAAACAGAAGGGCAGTAAACACTAAAGCTATACGACTTTAAAAACTGAACTTTGTACTATGGCTTTAGGGCTTTCTCTTTTATATTTGTGATCAATTGAGTCATAAAAGTTAGCAAATTTTGTTGTTTTTTTTTTGACTTCCCAGTTAGTTGTGCTGCATTATTAACTCTACACTTGTTGTGTTTTTGGGATTTTGTCTACGGTGCGACGGTGCGTATGAGTTATTTGCACACGTTTTACATTTGTGACTACCAAATGCTGCAAGTCAGCAGCCAAAAACAGAAACAGTTAAACCGAAAAAGTGAAAGAGAGAAATAAGCTAACAACAACAAAAAAGTCCAGTGATTGACGATAATTGAGTGTCGCCAGCATGCAGCATCAATCATGCTGTCAGAATGGACAGCAGCATGTAAATTGCATGCGATAAAAAGCGAAATTGAATTCGCCTAACAAAATGATAAAAATCTCTCGCTGATAATTTATGCAGCAAATAGCAAACAGCACAGACACACGATGTTGGAATGCTCCAAAAAAATGTGTATAAAATATTTAAAATATGAAAAACACTCAACATAAATATGTATGTATGATTTTTGTATGTGTCTCTTTCCCAGCTGGTATATTAAATATTTGTGCGTGTAAAATGAAATTGTTGAGCGAGCGTCAAATGTAATCTAAACAATTTTGCGCCAGAAAATCAGGTTAAGCAATTCAACTCCAAACTAATTTGCCAGGCCAAGAACATTCAGTTCTCACTTTCTCTCTCTCTCTCTCATTCTCTCTCTTTCGGTCTGTCTTGTTTGCTGTGTGCACGTCTGGCGAATTGAAAAATAAATGTTGTAGAAAAAACCTAGAAAAATTGTTGGCAGCCAGGCAGCATAAATGCTCGGTATCCGATTCGTGACACACACACAGAGACACACACACTCACAATTTTCCGGCAGCATAGTTCCCGTTGCATTCGCGTTGGGTAGCGGAAAATGCGTATATGCAAATTTTCGCAAGGCAGTCGTGAGTCGAAAAAAGTAGCTTGCACTTTTTCTACACTAGACTTGAAAGTAAAGTGGAAAAAGCAAGGAATAGAACCGAAAGGATAGAGGAATTTGGGAAATGGGAGGAGAAATAACCCGTTCTGTTTGCCCCAGTTTTCAAATCGAAATGTCTGCAGTCTAAAACATGTTTGGCCCCGGGCAAAGGCCATGCCTCTTACGAATGACAGATACACGTGCCCCAGCACAGTGTGCGAACGTAAGGGGAGTAGTGATGTAAGATACAGGAGTTGAGCAGGGCAATGAAGTAAAGGCATTGCCAGCAGCATAGTGCGTTATGTGGCATGTTAATTAGACGGCTTTGTGTGCCAGTTGAATACCTTTTCAGGTAGCGCACATATATTCATATATAGTGAACAGAAAGGGTTAACCCATATATCACATTCTACGCATATTTGTGATGTTCCCTTCGTCCTTCTTTCAAGGTATGATACATTTTCCATCCAGCTGGCGTTCATCAAGTGTGAAATTGTGCAAATTTGGCATCGGTGAAAAATGCTCAAAAATAAGGCGAAATAAATCCGATTACTATAGCCCGAATTGTGGGCAAACTGTTTAACGTGTTGCACGGTCCAAAAACCATTGCATACAAGAACAGAGTTTATGATGCAACAGCACACAAACATACACACAGAGAGAGAAATGCAATTACTCATAATCAAATAGTAAAAGCTGGCTGCTATTATGGCCTTATGATGGAATAGTGTTGGCTTCGATTTTGTTGACATATGCATTAAATACACATTTACAGATGCTATTTTGAGCTTATTGAGTTAAGAGAAAATGATACAGCATAATGTTAAAAACGATAAAAAGTATTTAATACCCAAATGATGGCTTAATGTCTTCAAATTATGGTCCAATACATCTTCACAAAGGAATGAATCAAATCAATTCAAGTAAAATCAACTCATAGCCAAACGAAATGAGGCAATTTATAAATAAAAATAATAAATTAAGTTCTTGCTCAAAGTAAAACTTTATGAAAATTAAGCGAATCGAAAAAAGAATGTGGAATGTATAAAAAAAAAATAATAATAATTTTTTATTATATGTTCTGACATTTTGGTATTCATTTTCGATAAACATTCGGGCCTTTGAACTTATTCATTCATTTTGTCATTCAAAAATAAAAAATCCGACTGAATGCCAACTGAATGAAAATGCTGCATCCACAAAAGAAAATTTAATTTGAGGTTAAGTTGGATTGTGTGTCATCAATTAATCATCTCGCATTTCGTGAATATTCTGAAAAATAGTTCTTAAATTAAAATGTATAATTCAATTTCACTCTGTTGCTATAAATCTTAATTATTCTTTAAAGCAAATAAGAAAATATAAAGGCAACCCGAATAGAGAAAAGCAGAGGGCAAAACTGTAAGTCGACATTCTAACCTTTTTGGCTTGAAGGATACGCGTCCGGCTTTGTGCCACAGCTGGACGTTAGCATATTTCATGGAGACGCGAACAATTAAATACTTTAAAGAAAACTTAAGTAGCTAAAAAAAAAAAAATATGAAAAATGCGACAGCCGACTGAAAGCAAGAGCAAAGCGCAAAAAGAAAAACACATTCTAAGTTATGCAATTGTTATTGTGCCCGAGTGTGAGTGCCACATTACTAAGGCACCTCTGTTGACATTAAGCTGCAAATTAACCTTGTAATGCGACACGGCGAAAATGGCATAAACACAAAGCCACAAACAGAAAAAAAAAGAACTAATACAAATTTGCTACACAGAAAGGTGCTAAACAGAAAGGTGTAAAAAATAGAGTTGCAAAAGCAGAAACTTTGTTTTTGCGATGTAGGCGATGAGATGCAAAATGAGATAAGCAAACAAAACAGCCTTGGTGTTAAATTTTAAGTGTTACAAGGACAACAAACATACACACTTAACGTGTATGTGTGCTACGAAAGCAATAGCAAACAGTGACGGAAGCCACAAAACCCTGCGGCTGTCGCATGTTTCTCGCTCTCACTGTGCACATCTATCTGAGGCTGTGTATGCGTGTATGTGTGAGTGTGTGTGTGCGTTGTAATTGTTTGCTATTAAGTTAACGGCAACCACAGCAGCGGCAGCAAACGGTGGCAGCGCTTAACTCTGCCACAGTGGTTGGCTGTCGTCGTTGTCATCGCTATGCACAAAATGTTGCCATAGACCTTTTGTTTGGCCTTTGCCTTTGACACTAACACCCTTATCCCACAGATGCAAACACACTGAGATCTCATTATAGTTGCCGTGGTAATTGCGTTCAGGTATGTGTCTTTGTGTGTGTGAGTGAGTTTATTGGTTATTTTAATTGATACCACTTACAGTACAAGCGATAAGTTAACACACACCCGAGATCAAGAGCCATCAAAATTTTTTATTTGGGTTTACAATTGCTGACTGTAATTAAATCAGCGGCTTTTGCTTGCGCGCATCAGCAGCAGCATATTTCAACGCGTGTCTCAACTTTAAAAGGCAAGTGGTTTTAAAATGGCATTCAATACGCATACGCTACGTGTGACACAGCAGCAATAACATTCAGTCAACAGCTTGCATATTTAATTTGCCACGACGCACCTTGTCACCCTTCATCGAGACGACCCACACAGGATCACATTCTAGAGAGGGAAAAAGGGTCAACATTGTGTGATGGCCGCCTTGGCACTGATTTCATTCTATTACAATTTTAGCTTACGACATGAGACTATGCGTGATGTGGCCCTTTATTTGCTGCTCTCTTATGGGTTTGAAACTGATAAAAATGTCAACACACAATTGATTTCAGTTCCGCTCCCGCAAGGCGGCAAACAACACAGGCTATATGCGCATCAGGACTCTTAGCATAGGCAAAGGCAACACTCAGCAAACTTGCCATCACGTTTGTTGTTTGATTTTATTGAGCCACATTTTTTTCATCGTTTTGTTTCAGCTCAGCTTACGGCATAGCAGATCTTTGACAAAAATGCCCTGTAGCGTGAGGTGGGAGAGGGTATGAAAGAGTTGTGTGAAAAGCAAAACCACAAGAGTCTCACAATAGAAACTGGGAAACTAAACAATATCTACTTCTTGATAGTTCATTTTGAGATGAAAAGGCTTATATTTTAAATGTAAGATTGTTTTGAAGAATGTATAATTAAAGAGTTTTTGAAAAATCTATCCAAGATCAAAGAGGTTTAGTTGAGGTTTAGTAGGAAGTAAGTTTGTAGGAAAATACTTTATAAATCAGATTTAAGAATCTCTGGCGATATAAAAAAAAGAACAACCGATTTAAACAAGTTGAATAGATCAGAGATTATAGAACCTGGAGGATGATTAAGGGTACGAGGTATCTTCTTGCTGTGCATAACTCATCTTAAGAGTAGTGAGTTGCTATATCGATTCGGGTTACCCATTTTTTTCTACACTTTCGTATTGGGTCATCGTCGTCGTTGTGTTGTTGTTTAGATGACCCGGGCAATTGTTTACAGCTCTTGGGCCTCTCATGATAAGGTGGTTGTGGTGGTGGGGGCAGTGTGGGTTTGGCTACATGCTTTGCATGAAATCACGTCGTCATCAGGCAAACATTACGACTATGTCCATGGGATTAAAGCATCGGCATTGGCACTTTGAATTTATAGCACAGGCCGTTCAAGAGTGTGATTTTTATGGATGCTTCAGTTTTGTTAGTTTTAAGACCCGCACAGCACACACATACACACACACAAACACACATAGTTTCTAGTTGGACTCAAAGGACTTAGCTACTTACTAATACTTTTTATCAACTGTTAACTTTGTCAGAAAAGTTTTCTGCTACTTTTCTTTCGGAAATATATGCTAATACGGTTTGGCCAAGAAAAACAGCAAACAGCCAGCAAACGCAACAGTGGCATAAGCATTAGCATTAGCTAGCAACGTCTGCAGTTTTCATTATCTCGCTGGCAGGGCTTAGACTTTATTTGCATAAGCCTTGAAAATAATATCAAAACGAATATATATTTTGCATTTAATTATAACATTTATGCAGACAGCCCAAGCCAAGCGCACAACAAGTGGACAGAAATAATGCAAACAACACAAAATTGAAATTAAAGTTTATCTCTGCTGCAGGTGCAACTTGAGGTTGGTGATGGGCGTGTCATGCCAGCCAGTGGAACTTAATTGCAACGTAATACGTGAGTGAGTTTGTATATTTTTAGCGTCAATTAAGTTTCAGTTATCCATCTCTCTCTCTCTCTCTCTCACTCAGATACTGAAGTTGTTCTTGTGCATTGTTGTTCTTGCTGCGAATCTGTGTTATATAGCTGTAGTTCTTGTCGGCTGTCGCTGTCGCAAGTTTTTAAAGCAGATTCTCATTACGCGATTGTAAAAGTTTTAATGCTGTTCTTTTGTAAGTTGGCCCTGCAGCCAATTCCCCGCATACCGCTCTCTCATCATATCCAACACGCACCCACTTCCTCTCTCTCTCTCTCTCTCTCTCTCGCTATCCCTCTATCTCTTTCTCTCTGGCTCTGACAGCTCATTGTTTTTCTTTGGCTGTTGCCTGTTGCCAGTCAATGTTATACTTGCTGTTGTTGGTGTTGCCTGATTTATGTGATAATTTCAGCTTCAAGTCGGAGACTCATACGCTTTGTGGGTACCGGATGTGTGCCGGATATGAGCCACTTTTACAGCCATACTTCATAGTTTTTGTTGCTGTTCTTCTTCTTTTTGTTGTTGTTTATTTTGCTTGCGTATTTTGCGAGTTGCAACTTATTTTAATGTTTCAGCTACATGGCAGGAAGTAATCATCTTGATGGCTGTTCAAAATTTATAGCGTATTTTGTCTCTCATTCTCTTTAGCAACAGGCACCAAAAAAAAAAAACACCTACAAACTGTGACTGCGTCTATGCGCGTGAGTGTCTTTGTAATGAAGTACATGATTTTAGCATTTAAGAAGACAGCGTATATGACAAAAAACACAAGCTATGCAATAGAAGAATTTACAGCCGCCGGGCAGCGACAAAAGCAAATCGCAACCGCGGGCGTGACTTTTAGCTAAATCCCAGGCATACAAGCATATGTGTTGTCTGTATGTTTGTTTGTGTGTGCCACAGACAGCTTAACATGGCCTTAATGCTGTTTAACTCAACTGTCGCCAACGCTTTTAACCTGAGGTTAAATTTTCAATTTGCTTTTACGCTTGGCTCAGACTGAACCCAACCAAACTGAAACAAACCGAAGTAAACCAAACCAACCAAACCATACTATACTACGAAATACCAGGAAGACAGAGAGGAACCGGGACAGAGAGGAACCGGGACAGAGAACCTGAGAGAGAGAGAGAGAGAGCAAACGAAAAGCGTACGCAACCAAGCCAACCAGACGACAACAAGGCTTTTATCTATACACACATTTGCCATGTGGGTGAACGATACTTTTTGCTAATGCGGGGTAGGGAGTGGGTTAGGGGGCTATTGCATACATACATATGTATGTATTATCTATGCATGCCAAGCGCCTAAAGCTTTTTGTGTGTGTGCCACAGCAAATTAGTCGGCAATACTCTAGAACATCGAGTTTTATAACTTTATTAGCAAGTTTGCAACAGCTGAAACTTTAAGCTTCGAACAATTTGAATGCTGAATTTGGAGGGTATGTATATATAAGAAACATGCCATCAATCTACAAAGCAAATTTTTAAATTATGAATTATGTTTTTGAGCTGTTTAAAGTGGCAAAGATTTTAAATAATTTTTAATGCGCTTAAGTTGTGAAAGATTTTGCAATTTTTTTGTAGAAATTTTATTTGATTTTAAGATATTATTCTGATTTAGAATTGGGTTAATTGGAATTTGTTGACGTTAAATTTAAAAATATTCCCAAGCTAAATTCTATTAAACCTATAGAATGAGATACCTTAGGATATACTTTCGTTCGGTGTGTCAGAGCGTTTCCTGCTTGCTGTTTTGCTCACAATGTATTGCTTTAAGAGGCAAGACAA
The DNA here is from genome assembly GCA_035044485.1 of Scaptomyza reducta. Taxonomy (NCBI): domain Eukaryota; kingdom Metazoa; phylum Arthropoda; class Insecta; order Diptera; family Drosophilidae; genus Scaptomyza; species Scaptomyza reducta. The sequence goes on along the minus strand of JAWNNV010001210.1, from coordinate 34,949 downwards.
AAATATTCGTCGACAAGCACGTAGCTGTGTCGAGCAGAAAGTCGTGCACTTGACTTTGGCCGGCAAAAATTGAAAATTAAATTAATTCTATAGAATTTTATTAGGTTTCGACTAAGCGACGACAATGGCCTGTCCCAGCACTGACTACAAGGACAAACACTCAGGCATTTCAAGCGTTCGGTTTTAGCCCCTCAAAAAACATTATACATAAATTGCACCACGAAAAGTTTCCGACAATTTTCGCCCCCAAGCACGGGCAATATGGCAGAAAAGAAATATGTGTGTACTATGTGAACGTCCATAACAATTTAGTTTGTTGCCTAAAGTTAAATAAAAGGATGGCGTTTTTTAGCAGCATTTAATTTAATGCTGCAAAGATATGCGTGCTGGCTAATTAATATAATCACACTTTCGAGCAGACGCTCAATAAACTGAGTTAAATACAAGTTGAACGATAAACTCAACGCTTCAACAATTTAACGCAACAGCAGCATAAATAGTTTAGTTTAATTTTTTGTAGCATACTTTTTAGCGCTCATGCAAATATTTCCGCTTCCGCTCGATGGCGTCACGAAGAAATTAAAGAGCGCAAACATGAGAGTGTGCGCTTGTGTGTGAGTGTGAATGTGTGTGTGTGTGTGTTTAGAAGGGGTGCTTAAACTGACAGTTGATTATTATTTTTTTGTTTTTTTTTGTTTTTATGTAATTAAGATTAAGCTCATAAATTCAAGCACTTTATTACAAATACAATAAGTGATTTACGAAAATAATGATTGTTTATTTGAAATACGTTATCTATTATTTTTTTTATTGGCATTTTAATCTGATTAAAGCCGATGAGAAATGTTTACGCTATTAAGCTGTTAAGCCACTCACTCTCTCTCATATTTATTTTTGTCGCTTTTTTTTCAGCTGAGGAATGTTGAATACAGGTTCAAAATGCTGCTGGCTACTACTGTTTTGTAGCGCTGTTCAACACTGTTCTCTGAGTTGCGTTAAATGCTGTAAATGACACGAAGTCACGTGTTAAAATTTGCGACTTTGACGCTTGTTAGCGTTTGCCTGTTAGCTAATGCCTAAAACGTATTCTTTGTATTCTGCAAAAGTGACATTTAAGTCCTGCCAAGATTTCATAAAAGCAGACTACCCCACACTTTCCCCACCCCCTAAGCACATTCATATGTATGTGTGCAACAGAGGCCAGCCAATACAAAAGTCACTAAATCTCTAAAAGGAAAACCAATTACGGCCATTACCACATATGGCAATTACAAGAAAACTTACCAGGACACTTCCTTCCCCTTCTCTGTGCGCGTGCCAGAACAGCAAAGTCTCATTAGTTGGCCGCAAAACGAATGACGAGGACGAGGACGAATACGGGTACACATGACGAAGGACGCGCGCACTCAGGCAGCCGCAGAAAGCACAAACACAAAAAGCCAAAGAACTGTGCACATATGGATAGAATCGTTGTAAACTTCTATATGGATATGGATATAGTTGGCTGGCTGGCTGAGTGGCAATGGTAATGACGCTTAGTATTATGACCAAGACGATGGCCATCAGTTGCTGTCGTTTGCCGTTGACTTAATGGAAGGCAGGTAGCCTTCAGCTACACCTAATGGAGCCCAACTATCCTAATCAGAAACCCGCTACATTCATTCACTTTCTCTCATTCGCTCTATCTATCTATCTCAATCAATTGAAGCCCTTTTCATAATTAACAGTTGCGATATTTTCGTTAAATGCAATCAAATATGATAAGCAAAGTAAATATCACAAAAATATTTATGTTATAGATTTTAATAGTGCTTTTCGCATTTTTCGCATTAAAGCGTGGCAAAAATCATTTCGCTTCAATTTTTAGCCAGTCCAAAGAATAATTTATAAAAATACGCATAAATTACAATAACAGCTGGCATACATTTTTCCATATACCCTGAAGCTATAAAAATCGCTGCAGATGGGTATTATTTTAAAATGGCCATAAAATATTTTTTCTGGGACAAAAGAACAAGTAGAATAAACATTAAACATATGAAAATATGGCTAGTGCAAGTAAGTTTTGCTTAAAAGAAATACATTTTTGGTAAATCTTATAGAGAACTGATTTAGTTTGTAGTCTAAGAATAAGTTCGAAATAAATCATTTTAAAGAAAACTTATAGATTTTTGTCTTCAAATTGCACATACTGATAAGATTTACTTTATATTATAAGAGAAAGTCAATTTTAAAGGATTTATAACTTTTCTATTTAGGTTGCTTAAGATTTATTAAGCATTATTTTCAACAGCTTTTTTGAATGTAACAATGAATTCTTACAAAAACTAACAAAAGCACAATTAAAAGGTTTTTCTAAACCTGAATATTTCAAAGCAAAGAAGTAAAGAAAAAACAAATAATACAAACACAATTCTTTTGTTCAATGAATAATCTACTGGGTATCAACTCGCTTGAAATACCATATCCATATTATTTATTTCTGAGTGCATACGGAATGTGCTTTTTGTAATACTTTTCTTCTTTTTTCAGCAAGTGTGTGTGTTTTTTGAAAATTTCATTTAGCGAAATGTTTGCTTGTAGCCGAAAATATGCGCTAGTGAAAAATTTAGTTGTGGGAAGGACATTGAACGGGCGGCATGTGTGCGTGTTTACAGGAGCAACATGGAAAAATCAACATGCGACATACAAATTTCATGATATTTCATAGTTTATACAACCATTTCCTAGCCAGGCAGATGATCTTTGTTATTCACATATACTATATACTATATATATATTTGTGGTACTTTTATTTCAGCACATGCAAAAAGCCATTAACAATAACACGAAACGGATGAAGGAGGGATGCGAAACGAAGGGAGAAGGAGCAAGCACACGTCCCGCACATTGTCTCATTAGCATATTGCGTGGTGGGCACCTATTTGGCAATATCGATAAAGTTCGTTAAAAAAAAAAGATTGAAATGTGCGATTTGGAGGCGATTTACTCAATGTGCCAACAACAAGGCAGGCAAGCAAAAAACAAGAAGGAGGCATGCTACAAAACAAGGGTTGCTTGTCACGGCTGCTTTTGGGGGGGTTGGGTTGGGTAGCTGCCTGTTTTGACACTTGTCACCATTAAGCTAAGCAGCAAGAACTCTATGTGTGTGAGTGTGTATGTGTGTATGCAGAGCGAATTTGACAATTTTTAGCTGGCTTTAAACTGCTGCCAAGCTGTTTAAGGTTTTTTTTTTGTTTTAACATCGTTCGTTTGTCGCTGGCTTTTATGCTTTTTAAGTCAGTTTAAGATTTTTGCAGCCAACTGACAGCGAACGAGGCACACAATAAAGGGGACGCCGCACATATCCTCCAACCACCCCCTCCCCTTTGCCCATTTAGCGGTGCTTTCGTTTTCGTTGTCGTTCCTCGATTTTCTCTTAGTCATTTGGGTAGCAGTACGCGGGATTACGTTTTTATCCTTGTGTCCTGGAAACACTTTCACAGCCAATTTTATTATACGCGCGCGCTTTCGTTGCCTTTTGTGTTGTAGTAAAAGCTTGTTGTTGCCGTTGTTGTTGTTGTTGTTTTTGGTGTTGTGCATTTTTATGCCGCATATAAATAAATCTGTTAGTTGTGCATGTTTACGACTTTTTAAGCCAGGTCTGCAAGGAGTGCAAAGCAGCGCCGCAGGGGGCAAGTGGTGGTGTCGAATGCGCTGTCAACTTGTGCATAAGCGTCAATTTTATGCACACTTCGCTGTGTAAATAGCGTAAAATGTTGTTGCAAAAGCGTTGCACAAAAAAAAAAAACAACAAAAATGACATAGTATTAAAGTCAAGTGACGAACTGCGCTTGGGGTGTATGCTAATCTCAAACATAATAGAGAGTGCAAGCGCTCAGATATTAATAGAGGGCGAGAATGAGAGAGGGATCGAGCAGCAGTGTCAATTGGTCAGCAATTCAAAGTTAAGAACCGGTCAACTACCAAAAGCAGCTTAAATACAACCTTTGATAGCAGGGCGAAAGGGAAGGTTCGGGGGACTGTATGCTCCATTGGGGATGTGTATTTTATGCTCTGCACTTGAGTGCGTAATTTTATGAGGCGCTTTCTCGCTTTTATTAGCAGCACCCGACAATAAACTGTTTATGTTTATTATTTGCTGATGACCTACGTGAAAAGGGCGCCAAAACAGAAACAGAGCAAAAAATAAAAACGAACACAAAAATAAAATGAATATAACTCAAGAGGCCTAAATAGTGGCCAAGCTGCAAAATGAATCACTTACGGTCATTTGGCCAAAGCAACAACAACAACAACAGCAACCATTCGGAAAAGTCTGGCAATGCGTTTCGAGTAGTAAAAACCAAGACGAAAAGCAAAGAAAAAAATAAACTGAACGCCCGTGGTTCGACTGCGTAAATTACAAATTAGCAATCACACTAAAACTAAGCAGGGAAACAAAAGAGAAGGAGAGCGGCGACTGCTATAAATTGTACTAAAAGCAAAAACTTTTCATATTCAAAGCATCAAGTCATTAAATGGCTGTCTGAAACTACGCCGGACCCAACTCGAATCAAATGAAGCACGAAAAACAAATCAAAGTGGCAGATACATAAACAGCAGAAAGAACGTGACACTCAAAGAGTGAGGGGAGGTGCGAAGTACTTACGAGTAAGCGAGCTAGCAGGAGGTGTAAATGCTGTCGGAAACGGATGCGTGTGCGTTGTGAGCAATTCGAAAACGGAAATCAAAAATTGACCTTAAGCTGAATGAGTAGCGCTCCATCCTCAAAAAAAAAAGAGGCAAAGTTGAGTTCAAGTTGTGTTCTATGTTTGGTTTGGGGTCCATTAAATCGACACCTAGCCCAAGTTTAGCCCAAGAAAGCGAAATGAGGTATAAAAGTAACAGATATAATAAACATTTATTGAGAAATAAAAAACAATTTAATTTATTAGTATTTAGTGTGGAAAAAGGAAATAATCGATGTTATAAATTTTTGATGCCGTCGTCTGCTGTTGCTGCTTTATATGCCAAGTGGCTGTGTTTTGTAGGGATGTGTGTGTCTGTGTGAACAGTTAAAATGCACATAGAAAACAAATGAATTGGAATCCGTTTGGATGCCAAAATAAAGCGGATATGCTGCCGGATACGATGAATGTGTGTGTGGGTGTGTGTGTGTGTGTGTGGTGGGGGGAGCACGTGTATTTGTGTGTGGTGTGGCAAGTACGTGTCTATTTGTGTGAGTTAGTGTTTTAGAAATTCGACTCGGATGTGGAGTTCAAACGCTTATCAAGTGTGTAGATCTTACTTATGAGTTTAACGGCCAGACGAAGCTAGAACAGGACAGAAGAGAACAGCCGGAAAGAGCCAACGAAAACGAATTGAAAGGCAACCGGCAAAATGGCAAAGTCAAGGAAAAGCCAAATTTGTTGGTAGGTCCGGATAATTTAATTTATTGTTTTCTCTGTTAAATGATGCTCAAGAGTATAATTCAAGGCACAACAGAAAACACAGTACGCGACTAATGTGCGCACAAATTGCCCAAGCAGTCAAGAGGCTGAAAATGCGAGAGAGAGAGAGGAACGGCTAGATGATGGTGATTCTATCGACCCGTCTATATGACCTTTGATGCGTGCAAGGATGTTTTATGTACAACCGCATGCCAAACAAGTTGGCCAGCTGGCACAGGCTGAATTGCCTGGCTTGATGACAGCAAGTGGTTGCACTTGCTGCCGCATAAAGTACTCAAACTGAGCGGCATTAAACACACACAAACACACAGGCGGAAAATATGCAAATGCTGTTTTGAAAACTCTCCGTGTGAGAGAGCGCGCGCAAGCTTTGGGTTGAAAACAATGCACATTTTAATTTTAGCCTAGTTTGTTGCCACACAGCACAACAGCAACACAAACAAGCAACGGCAGTAGCAGCAACGGCAGCATCGGCCAGGATTGCAGGATATGTGCCAGTAAAAAGTTTGGCAAACAAAGTTGGCGTCAGAAAACTGTAACTGCAGCGCACACTGCAGCACCGCAGCGTTACACCGTACACTCTTCTACCCTAGCTCGCGTTCTGAAAAATTAGTGGCCTCGTATCTTGCAAACAAACAGACCGTGCCACACGTTTTTACAGCACGAGGACAAGCGTCGAGGTTTCGTTTTTTTTTTTATTCAGTTTTTGGCTCAAAAATAAATCCGATTTTTGCTTTGCCGACTTAATTAAACTTAATTTGCGTAGCAGAGTTGCTTTTAAAGCTGTGTACCCGCCAAAAATCTGCAACTACTGAATTGGGTCCTAAAAATTGTTCAGCTGTCACAGACAGCAAGCATCACAGGGGAAGGAACAAGGGCGGAAGTCACATAAACGTTATATAAATAATGCAATTTATGTGCACCGCATAAAGAAATTTCGCTGTGCCAGACACTAAGGCACTTGTATTATGCATGTCTAGTTTTTATTATCTTCAACTCTTTCAGCTGATGCAGAAAGGACTCCCGACACAAACACACGCACACACATTCACACATTCACACTTACGTAGTATAGTGAAGTCTTGAGGCTGCGATATGGCAACGCTCTATCTTGCTTCCTTCCGTCTTTTGCTGCCCCAAAAAGTAGGCAACGGCAAAAGTTAAACACCAAAGTTGTTGCCCTGAGCAACTCGCAAGGGACATAGCAGGTCAAGTATTGCGGTGTTGCTGCTACGCGATGGCACATCATTTGAGTGGCGACACGTGCGCCGCTTATCCCCACCTTGATATGTAATCCAATTTAGCCTACAAAAAGACAAAAATATGTCAACGGCCAGAAAGCCAATTTGTGGGCAGATTGCTTGTTTAAAGCTTATGACAAGCCTGTATTAAAAAAAATATTAATGCTTGGACATAATTTTTGGTACTTTTGTTGACAATATACTTTTGTTGGGAGTATTTTAATGTTGTCACGAAACCTTTGTCACATATTAAAGAAGTTTATCTGTATTTTTATGTGTCGAAAAGTCGTGAATAATGAAATTGTATACTCCTCTTTAGTCATACTAGGTTTAGGACGTAAGTTCAGCCAATGACTTTAAGAAATATCTAACAATCTAACTATTATAAACATTCACTTATTTATACTTTCTTTCATTATAATTTTAACAAAAAAAACATCAGGCGATGAGAAAATTCGATATCCTTATACCTCAAGTTGGCTTTCTTCCTTAAGACCCATAACTGACACCTGCATATACAATCTGCACTCTGTATGAACTTTACTATTTATTTACTTAACTGGTTATATGAATTTTAAATTTTTCCGAGCTTTATCTTCTTTGATGATGTTAAAGAACAGAGTCGTTCGGTTGACTGGTTGGCTTGGTTGGTTTGGCTTGGATTGGTTTGGTTGGCTTGGCTTGGCCTGAATTTTGCTTGGGCTTGGCTGGTCGTTGGATTTTATGCCGACATGCCCGCGCATTTTAATTAAGAAATTAAATTAAATACAAACTGATGCGTAACAGATTCCTCGTTACTAATTAAAATTCAATTTCTTGCCATTAAAATGAGCAGCGACAACAACAACAACAACATTACACAGAAGTTGCGGCAACAACAGCGTCAATTACAAGCAAAAACCCTTCGCACCGGAAGCCAACAACACTAACAACAGTAAATGGGGCATAGCCACGCCCATACCAACCCACACACACACAGACTGAGAGAAGGCGGCGGCAAATTAAGCACGCAAAATTAATACGCAATAAAAAAGCAATAATAAAAGCCAACGTTAAAGCTGAGACCGCCCCCAAACCCCCAAATACTTCCCTTTCCGGATAACTGAAAACAAATTGTAGTCATGGCTCAAGTTCTTAACTTTTATATTGCATGTTTTTCTCTCTCATTTTCTCTTTCAGCTATTTTCTGTTTTTCTATTTTCAAAATTGAAAGCGAAAGACACAGAAAAAAATCAAACAATTTTCTTAATGACCAGCAAAATTGATAATTTGCCTCAGAGAAAGAAAAACTTTATCTTCATCTTCTTCTGCTTTTCATTTTAGTGGTTGCTGTTGCTTTACTAATTAAAAATGTTGGTTATTGAAGCAGACGTTTGATTGATTCACTTCAAATTAAACACTAAAAACGAAAACAAGTCGCGGTTAAGTGGCGCGTTAGCTAGTGGGCGAGCTTAAGGCAAAAATACTCGCCGCCAGCTGGAAAAAAGCCAAACAAAAGCTACACAAAATATTTGAAGCAACTATGCCGAGCATGTTTTGAGCAAGTCCAGCGAGCATTCCACTCCAACTACCACTGCCTCCTATAACCCATGGCCAGCTCTTTGGGGCAACATTGTTTGCCATTTACCAGACTAAACGGTATAACAAAGCAAAGCAACAGCATAGCGTATAGATGGACGTGGGGGCATTTTGAATTGTTTGGGGTGAAATGTGGAAAAAAAAACGGGTTGCAAATTACTTAAGAAAACTGTTGTTTGCTTATTGGATTAGATCCTGGGTAGGGAACAGAGGAGAGAAACCGAAAGCGTTTCAGATCTTCCAACGCACAATTACCAATGGCTCTTTTATAATTTCTGTAGCATCCTAGCCTGCGGTACGCAACCAACAATCAACGGAAATGGCTTTAAAGCGAGCCATGGCGTTTCAACTTTTCGTACTTAAATAAGTTGGCCAAGTTTTAAATGCCGTTGTCTGTGAAAGGAAGTTAAACGAAAGAAACCTTTGACTACAATCTTAGTGCACCCTAACGATCCCTATGTCTTACTATTTAGGCGTTTGCGATGATAGCATAAGTCAGTCAGTTAGTCAATGCGGGCAACATAACATATTGAACTTCAGCTGACTATGTATAGCTTCGGCACAGCTTATTCAAGCTGGGTTTCAGCTTTAAAAATTTATAAATGACACTTGAGCTAGGTCGTTTTTATGCTTTAAGCAGTAAATAAATTATATTTTACTTACATTTGAAACAATGAAACATGTGACAATACCCTTTATGAAACTATGCAGAAACTTTACATTTTCTATACCTGATATATAAAAAAAATCGTTTTTATAAAATACCCAAACTTAAATGAACCTTAATCTAAGGGATTCGACTTCTGGCCGTACTGGTAATCTTCGTAACACCAAAAGCAACCTATTCTCAATTGTGTCTCTAGCCATTGTTCTGACCATGTCAAGTTGCTACTTGTAAATATATTTCTTTTTGGCCAACCAAAAAAAAAATAAGATAGATGAATAAACGGTCGTCATCCCTGAGGCCTGTGTTTTGGCGTATTGTTACACAATTTTGTTGAAATTTATTTACAGAGTTTATGCCACACAGAATCAACATTGAAGTTGCCAACAATGGCCAACACTGGCAAATGGGAACAAGAAAGAGCAGCAGCAGCATGCGCCACAATACCAACAATTGTAAAGGGAGAGAGAGAGAGAGAGAGAGCGAGGCAAAAGCCAAGACCAATATCGGGCCAAAAAACACTGAGCCAAGTTATGCTACTAAATTTCTATCCCCAGTGCATGGAAAGTTGCCTTCGGTGGAGAAGATCCCTTCGTGCTGTGCATGCTAAACAGCAGCTGGCACAAAGGCCGCTACGGGGTCAAAGCGGGAAACGGGAGGAAGGCTGTGTACATGAGGGGCGTGGCATAAAGCACAAACAAGATAATAAGTTCATAAGTATTATTTGGTACATAATCTAGCTGCTTACCCTCCCTCCTCCCCCCTGACCGAAAGATTTGATTTTAAACTTGAAATCGTGTCAAAGTTTTTGTGTAGCTGGCCAAGTGTACATTGGCACAGGATATTGGCAAAAGGACATTGCCAAGTTGATTGCATAGGTTTGAGCTGCTTTCGTTAAGTGGCTTAGTTGGATAAATACAAATTGAAGCGCTGATTACTTATCTTCATAATTCAAAGCTGTCAAGAAGACCGAAAGGCATACGCAAGGTCAAAAGAGTGTTCGCCACTTTATTATGAAGGCTGAAGTAATTTGCATTGCTTTAGCAACTCTGCTTTGGTTAATTAATCACAGCTAAGTAAACAGCAGCAGCAGCTGGCTACAGCTAAAAGCTTGGCCAACTTGGCCTTCATTCAACCCACACTCACACACACACACACCCGCTCTTTCCCACCTTCCTCAGCTTTCGAGTGGGCTCACAAACTTTGACTAAGTGCAATTTATGAGTGCAATGCGCAACGCGGCGGCAACTGTGCGAAATTTGTTTACGACTTGGGCGTTAATTGACACAACCAACAGCAGCAGTGGCAGCTGCAACAGCAGTGCCAACAAAGCCCAACAGAGCACAACAAGGTCAAAAGCAAAGCAAACCAAACCAAAAGTTTGTTCAACAATTGGCTACAAACAAAATGATGATGCCAACAACAAACATGTTTTGAACTCGACCAACGAAACTTTTCAAATGTAATTCAACACCTTTTGCCCTGAAGGTTGCTTTTTATAATACTTTTTAAATACTTTTCATAAGCTTTTCAAAAATATCCCAAACCACGTTCAGCAGCCACCAACTAGTCCTTAAACTGTCTGTCTCTTTTCTGTTCTGTCACATTATAATAAAATTTTTTTTTTTTTTTTCAAATTATAATGTGAGTTGTGTTTAACTTCATAGAAATTTTTAATGAGCTCTTTATAAATCATGAGTATTGATGCCTGAATATTTTTAACGAAAAAAGTTTTTTCATATATCGTTTATGTATTAAATCGAGCTGCGAGTTAATCAGGAAAGTAAATACATAAAATATCAAACCAGTATTATCTTTAAATTCAAAATAAAAAATTGTATGTTTTCAGTTTGTATATTTTTTTTTGTGTTTGGTATTCATGTCATGTTGAAACAACAAAATACACACACGTGCATCTCAACTTTCGACGCCCCACAATCTCCACATCTCGGCAAAACTTGCAGCACATGGGTTAATGAGACGTTGCACAGGTCCTTTACAGTTTTCACTTCCAATTAGTTGGCATGACAGCCAAACCGACTGCAGCTGCCTCACAATATCCACACACTAACAACAAACACTGAGGGGAAAACAGTCATAAAAAACGAAATAGAGATAGAGAGGCAAAAAAAAAAGGGAAAAAGAAAATCCTCAAAGCATAGTAAATCAATGTCTCCGTAATCCTCACATAAGGCACTTTATCAATCAATGCAGAAAGGATTTGCTATGTGTGTTTCTTTTATGTCAACGCCTCATTGGACAAAAGGGGGTTGGAGGTGGGTGTCGACTATGACAATGCATACTCCAAACGGCGTAAAGTAATAAGCGGTAAAACAAAGTAAGACTAAATAATACAGTAAATCACAAGCTAATGCTACACTCAAACTCGCACACACATCGGCACACACAGCCAGTTGGCAGGCATTGAAGCAATCAAATTAAATCCCAATCGCACACTTAGACACAGACAGACGTGGCAACTTGGTTGGGTAACGACAAAACGGCGATAAAGCGTTATGGTTCATTAGGCCCATCGAGTGTGTATGTGTGTGTGTGCAGGGAGAAACGTAGCCGGAGACGGGGACAAAGCCGGAGCTGCTTATATAACAACGTCCACAATAGCGAAAACGTTGACAATGACAATGATAATAGCGTTGAGCCGAGAGAGTTTACAATCGATGCGTCGCATATACATCATGCCTCACGAGTCCTGCCACCTTCACCTACGCTCGAAGGGGTAGATAACGCTCGAAGGGGTAGATAGGCAGCTCAGCTTAGGGGTTGGTTGCTCGGCAACACCAGCGACAGCACTTAATGTCAATATTATTAAGTGTACCATGGGCCATATGGCAAGATGACGCACCGCCATCCGCCACAACACTGCAACCACTTGAGCTGGCAGCAATTGCCATCCAATTGCATACAATATTGTTTAGTTTGACAGTTGGCAAATATTTGTTCCTGCAATTTGCTAAGCTTAACACGTTTCAAGGGTTCATGGGGTATTGAATAAATAACTGTCGAAAAATCTGTCTTGGAAAAGGGCCATGATCCTGAACTGAAATTCTCAATCCCTGCTACGACCCATTTAACTTGCAGCCGCGCTTCATTTGAGTTTGGAAAATGGACACCTGCGCTGCTGAGTTGCCTTGCCTCGGATTAATGCAATGAACATTTTACCAAACTTTTATGAACGAGTTAAGGACAAGTTAAGAACGCGATGGTCATCAGGCAGAAACGACAAGCAGGCGGGCAAGGCAGGCAGCCGGCTCGGAAAAAAACTAATAATGAGCTTTCAATGTTAATAAGCCGAGGGGAAAAAGTTTCGCAGGGCTGACAACGCTCGAAAGGCGACAGCTGCACTCCGCGAAAAGCTGAGAAGGAGGAGGGGATGGTTCGGCGGTGTGGGGAAGTGTTATCTTCGCTTGGACGCTGACTTAAAATCTTCTTTAATAAGTTATTCGTTTTCGCTGCTTTTGCCCACTGAAGAAGTAATTTAAAAACTTTGTTAGGCATTTTTAAAATCATTTATGGTGACAAAAACAAAAAAAAAACAACAAAAAAAACAAAAAAAAAATGTGAAAAGAAATTGAGACGCCCTCGTTGATGAGCTACTGATGAGGCATCCGCCTGAATATCATTTGAAGCACAAGGATTAAGGAGAAAATATTGTGGGTGGAAAAGTCAGTACATCAGCATCAGCGCCGAAAAACTTTGCACTTGTCTTTTGTTTTGCACAAGTTCCAAAGTAACATTAAGCAAAAAATAAAATAAAAGCGAAAAGAAATTTAAGAAATTTGAGTCTAAATGAGCAAAAGATGCTCTACAAAAAAATTTAAACACACATTAAAATTTCTTTTGATCAACAATATATTTGATAAATAAGTTAAAAATAGGATCAGAGATGCGTAAAAATCATTAGTTAACTGCTACTTATTTGCTATATTTTTAGTTTTACATTTTTAATAGTTTATGCTTGACAAATGTTAATGCAAAGACTTCATTCTAAACAACTAAACAATTTAAAAGTAGACCTCCCATATTCTCATTAAGCCAACCCAACATCGAGTAAACAAGAGTAAGTCGCAGATAGATATAACCCACTGATAAATCTAGTTAATTTCTATTTTGTTAACAAATCATTTAAATATCAAAAGGAATACGCAATCGACATGAATGTGTTGATGATCACAGAAATAATTAATATAATTCTCCTGAATATGCAATGAGGCACAGCTGGACAAATGCCGCCCTCATATACTTACCACTGCCGCCATTGCCACTTTTACGCCGAGGATTATAATAATAAAGTCCGCAGCGACTTTCTTGCCTCCTTTCCACTGAACTCTTAGCCGGCTCCGCCTCCATTATTCACGCCCATTGTGCGACAGCTGGCGTTGAACTTAAATTAGCCTGTGTATATATACACACAATCCGCTTTTTTTTCGCCTTCCACCCACAGTCAAAGTTCTGTGCTTATCTGCGTATTTATATTTCATATGGCACAAGACACGAAAAATTCGGTGGAGGACTTGTTGTTGCATTGGCAATTTATTGCAACCACAAACAAGCTGTGGTTGTGTGTGTTGAGTGGTTGAGCCGAGTGTCGCCCAAAATAAACATTTGTATCATAAATAGATTAAACGCCGATAAACGCCAAAGGACTTCAGCTGTTGACTGGTTTTTAGTGCTTTGATTTACGATTTGCTACAGCTGCTTCTGTTGCATGCCCTACTAAAACAATGCGCAGCAAATTGCCGCATGCGTTGAAATTAATTTGAATCCTTGGAAAGCTGCCCAGATGCCCACCTGCCATCGCCGGTGCCACTAGCATACAGCTGATGATCAAGCAACTGAAGCTTCAGCGGCATCCTTTATGTATCTCTACTTTCTTCTTTCTGCTCCCTATTCCTATTTTGCCAGTGCAAGCTGTCTATCTAACAGTTGTGGATGCTGTAGATGCTGCTTTCAACTGGAAACTTCTCTGTTGCCCGCAAAATGGCCACATCCCAGGGGCACCGACTCAAACACTTGAGCTAGCAAAAATGAAGGTAATCTATTTGCCCTGCCCAGTGGGTCCGGTGAACCAGGACTAGGGCCAGGACCAGCCAGCGTCCCAGCTCTCAATGTCAGTTTTAAAATCCGGACGTTGCTTTACGACAACTCCCCCTACTCGCTCAACTCTCGTCTAAGTGTCTAAAGATAAAGCTGCAAAAATATTTTAACATCCTTTGGCAACATGCCGGTACATGCCACACCCCGACCACCCACTCCCACCACAGATGGAATGCGTCGTGGCTGGATGGGGTAAGTGGGTCCGGCAGCCGCAACTCAACCAGCACTAAACAAAGTCTTTTGTGTGAGAAATTTTCATATTTAATGTACGAGCTCTGAGAGTAAAAGAAATATAGAAAGGAGGTCGAAACCAAAAAAAAAACATTATAACAACAACAAATTATATACAAAACTGTTGCAGTTGTTGTTGCTGTTGCTGTTGTCATTGTGCATGTCAATTTGGGACGAGGACTGCAAAGGAGAATGGTGACGCTGACAAATCCAATGCTTATACGCTGCAAATTAAAATTACAATGCCTTTGGCCGGAATTAAGAGTCGTTTTCAGTTACTTAGTTAGGGCTGCATTGAAGCCAAAGCTTCAGCTGCAATTCGTAATGAAATGGGTTTTATTAATATTTTTTTTTTTTGTTTTGTGTTTTTTGTGCCAAAACGCCGGCAACACAAGCAACAAGCAACAAGCAACAGTAAAACAAAATGAAAGTGCCTCAACGCACTAAAATTCTAAATGAAGTGCTACAGGCAGCTAGTTCGTCAGTCAGTCAGCTCTTCAATTTGTCAGTCAGACAGAGTGAGACTGTAAGAGTCACTTTATTTAATTACCAACTTGTTTGCACTGCCTTTGTGCACATACCAACAGAAACTAAATATGATTCTTTTGCGGCTGTGTCTGCTGATGATTTCAAATTCAATTAGCCCAGCTAACAGCCAAATCGAGTTAGGCCTTAGCTTAAGCATTTACCAAGCACGTTAATCGTGCTAACACAGTTTTCGCATTTTCGCTCTATATTATGCAATCAGCAGCGCATTGACCATAAAAAGAAAACTTCTTTTCACTAAATGAGACGATTAAAAAATGTGATTAAATGGGTTGCGGAAAATTGGGTGGAGACTCTGTGTATCGTACTTAGAAAAATGATTTAAATGATATGATAATGCGTACTGAAAAGAAGAATTAATGTTTTGATTGTTTGTTCCGTTTCACCTCTGTGTAGAACCAAAGTGTACCAGCATTACTAATCTAATAAAATATATATTTGTTCATGTTGAAAGGTTCACTAAGCAACGAAACCATACTCCATTAAGTTGATGAAAAATGATGAAAAGTTCTACTAAAAGAAAAGCTAAAAGATTTATTTGCCACAACAATGTCATTCCCAACTGCAACGCAATAAACATCATACAAACAATCCTATTAACTAAAGGAAAAACCTATAACAAAAGTTGGCAACTGAAAAGCTGATAAATTTTGATAAACATTTTAATCGATGGATTACAAGTTATAACTTCAATTAAATGATCAAGAGTCCTTAAAACACAAAGACGTCTCAAATAGTACTTAGAACTAGAAGTATGTGTGTTGTGTGCATCAATCTAATAAAGGAAACTTAATGGACATGACTCGTCATTAAGGCTGAAAGGATTTGCCACTGAGGAGAAACGGAAACAAGAGGGAGCACATCAAAGCTTGTGGTCAGTGGAAAAGGACCCAAAAGCACTACTTAGCAAGGGTCCGGCGTAGCCCAGGCCGTCGCAAAGCTGATTTCAGCTCAGAGTTGCAAATAACGCATGAGTTCTTAACCGGCCAAAGACAGAGAGAGAAAGAGAGAGACAGAGAGGGAGAGAAAGAGAAGTGGAAGCAAAGAGTAAGAGAGAAATATGGACAGCATTGTCTGGTGCCAAGTGCTGCAATAAACTTGAATTGCTGACACCAACCTGAATTCAAGGAAAGTCATTTTACTCTGAACTCTGAAGATTGCCAGGACAAATGTCAAGATTAAACCATACATTGGCAATAAAAATATTTATACCTTAAAGCGTCTCAAATACTTTAATATTTGCTAGCTTTATGCGGTTTCGTTTAAAGC
This sequence comes from Scaptomyza reducta, assembly GCA_035044485.1. NCBI lineage: Eukaryota > Metazoa > Arthropoda > Insecta > Diptera > Drosophilidae > Scaptomyza > Scaptomyza reducta. The sequence goes on along the minus strand of JAWNNV010001210.1, from coordinate 18,852 downwards.
TTATTTTTTAATTGTCAATAAAATAATCATTTGCCGAAGACACAACATTCTTGCCACATGCAACCGCAGCACGTGCCGAAAAATACACGACTTAAGTATGTAAAGCGGCAACATTTTTATCAATAACCGATTGAGAATGAAATGGCAAGGAATGGAATGGCAAGGAGGTCTAAAACCACAGGCAACTTTCAGAGGAAAGAGAGAGAGGAGAGAGAGAGAGCTGGCAGCAGAAGCGGACGGAGCAAACAACTTCTTATATATATCTTGAGGGGGCCGCACTTCAAGTTATTGACGAGATAAAGTTGAAGATTTTTGTGTGCATTTTGTGAAGTGGCAGACGTCGGCATCCCATAATGATTGAGGTCCTAGAAAGTGTTCTCCCCGAAGAGCACGATGAGGAGTTTTAGCCAGAAGATGATGACGTTGAGTTGTTGACGCTGAGCATGGCACCATCATCATCACAACACATAGCCCACAAGCAGCAGCAAGGATGTTGAGTTGAGTTTTGATGGCCTCAGCAACGTTGGCAGTCAGGCAACCACAGGATGCCAGGAGCTTAAGATTTTACCCCAAACCCATTGTTATTGTGCAAGTGTGTGTCTGTGTGTGTGTTTGCATGTGTGTGTATGTGTTGGCAGGTCTAGTTTATTTGCTCAAATGCTGCTCGTTTGCTCATGACACCAGCAAAAGAAAAAAACCAAAACGAGAAAAGCAATAAAAAGCCATGCGAAGCGGAAAAAAAGAAAACATTGTGGCCAAACAACAATGCCAACAGCGTAACGCATACTCCACACACACATACTGATGCACACACACGCACACACATTGCTCATCGATTTTCACTTGAATGGGAAGCAAAAAATGCCGTCAAGCAATTCTCTGAAGTCGTACAAACAAATGCGCGTAAATTTTGCTTAGCGCAAGTAGAAATACTTGAAACAGCCGCACCTACAACAAGTGCCAATGCAGTGCAGTTCAAAGTTATAAAAGAAAAGATACCCTGTAAACTGTAGAGTGTTCAGTTATACCATAATTATAACACAAGTAAGAAATCCCGACTAGACTATACCCTGAACTCTGTACTTTCAGTCAGTATACAACAGTTAAGTCAGTGCTTGCAAATATGTGCAGGTGTGTACGGGTATATTACATACTTTCTTAACTTCTTCTGCGGTGTTTCTCAACCGATTACAATAAAATTTCAGAGATTGTAATGATTTCGAGTAATGTTTCAAACGTCTCCAAGTTTTCCAAATTCAAGATTTTGTTGTTATCGATCACTTGTGTTTATCGGAAACGGAAATAGTTATCGAAAATTAGGATTAGGCGAGCTTAAGTCTCTAGTTCTTATAATCTCTGAAATCGGCCGATCATACATACAGACGGAGGGACAGATGACTATATCGACTCGGCACAAAAACTTCTATATCAGTCTCAAAATATGTCAAAATAAATCCAAAATTGTTCACATATATATATACCTTTCAACAATATGAAACACACATTCTAAGCATACCCCTTTTTTATGGAAATGTGTTTGAAAACTTCTTGGCCCCACCTTTAACAGATTTTGTAAGCGTTTTCCATTTACACATTTGTTGGCATTTTAGTCATATGTCAATATTGCTCTCTAAGGCATTCTTTGGGCGTAACTTTAACGCTTGACTTGACTTATCGGTGAGTCCTTGCTCAAACACGCCTTACCCGTAAAGTTTCGAGTTTATCATTTTATTTTTTCTTTTTCTTGTCTTAGCTGATTTATTTGCATGTGCTTGCGAAGCAGTTAATAAATTTTAGTTACATTGAACTCCATATCTTGGGACAGCTATGGAAAACTTCTTAACAAAAATATCGAAAGTTTTGTGGCAAAAAGTTTTTGCAGGTAAAATGAAGTTGCTAGTAAACCTATGTCAATTTGATTAGTTGGGCTTGAACCTAGCCTCAGGGAATGCAGATATGAAATAAAATCATGAGTGTTAGTTCTGACACAAATATGAAAACCATACCAAATTAAAGCTGCTACTGCTCACTCTCTCTATCAGTTTTGCATTCATAAAACGATTTGCACTTCGTCATCAGGCTAAATGATAAGCTGTGGTTTCGAATTTGAGTTTGAAGTGTGTGAGGGAAAAAACGGAGGCAACCACAAATGCGAATATTTGAAGCAACAGCCAAAAGCACCGGATAAAACTTAACAAAAAAATACAAATTACAAACAAAAAAGAAGAAAAGTAAAACCTCTCAAACCGAAAACCAAACCAATCAAAGCTCGACTCAACTCAACTAACTACAAACCGAAATAATTGTTACCGACACTGGCACAACTTGCAACAGTTGTTGCTGTTGTTGCAACTGCTGCTGTCGCTGCTGGCTGATAGCGTAGACAAACGTCCCGCAGCAAATGAAACAACAGCGAAAGAGGGAGAGGTTAGATAGAATTTGGATTTGGTTAGAAAACGAATGCAATGCTGATGGGTTGGATTTTGGTTTTGTTGGGTTTGGTTTGGTTGTTTTGCTGTTGCTTCTATGTAAACTTGGCAACACAAAGTAAAGTTATTTGCGCTTCATTATTCACTTTTGGATTTTATTTCCTTGTGGTGCACACTAAGACAGCGAGACTAGCGACTATGGAGATGGCGATGTCGTCACGATCGAACCCAAGTGATGGACAGCAGATTGAAAGAAACGTTTTTCGAGCCATGTCGAAGGCACGTCGACGTTTGTTAAGTTGCCCAAAGCTCAACTGCATGCAAAATGACTTGACAATAGTCAATGAAAGAGAGAGAGAGAGAGAGAAACTAAAGGACGAAGAGGGACACTATATAGCGACATTTAAATAGAAAATTTGTGCTTGGGAAAAATAGGAGTCGTCGTCAGTCTGAGAAGAATTTTTGCTCTTTGCTTATTCATCTTGCAAGTTGAAAAATAAATTAATAATGCGTTCTTGCCACTGACAGCAGCTGCAACCGCATGCGAAAGCGTTTGTGACAGAGACAGAGAAGACATTTGGAGAGTGAGATAGAGGATGGGTGCGATAGCGGTAAAAAGGACTCGAATATTCCATGCGCAGCATAGCAGTCCTTGTCCTAAAATTTAATTGCATCTTTTTCAGCAATTCTAGCACGAAATGAAAATGCATGCAAAACGCTCGCTGGAGAGGGTCTTAAAAAATATATAGAACCCCAACCAATCCATTGCCCTTGGCTCCCTCTTGAATCCATGCATTGATGGCAGCGGCAAAGCAGTTTAAGCTTTCAGTTTAGTTCAGTCAAGATATGAATACTAATAGCCACTGGAATGTTTGAGTAGCCAAAGGACATTGCACTGTCTGTGAACCCAGGCAAACAGCTCCCAAGACGATCCAACGTTTCATTCGGTTCCTTGATTCTCGTACTTCCATTAGTTGGGCGCAGGAGGGCCAACAGTGCAGTTGCCTTTCCCTTTTGCAATGTCATTACTCTTATTTGATACCGTGGACATTCGCATAAATGTCCGATTGAGTTTTGTGCGGCGCCAAAGTTGAGTCCTTGAAATGCATTTGAATGCAAAACTCGACGAACCCGACTGAACCCCTACCACACCCTTCTACGACATTTGGCATGTTGAAACAAAAACGTTGCGAAGAAAAGCAATTAGCGAAATTAATTGCTTAAGTTTCGCTTTTGAAATATTTATCTGCCCCAATGAGATTAATTCAACAATGGATATTGCCAAGGATACTCCACAGCGCCCAGCACAATTTGTATCCTTATCAATTGAATGGCTTAGCGGTTGCTCATCTCAACTTCAACTTTTACTGATTGACTTGCCACAACACGGTAGCTGTATCTTTTGTTCAAGCGATGGACAGAAAAGAGAAAGAAAATGCCACGTGCAATTATTCGAGATAGCGAAAAGCACTAAGGCTTGTAAATGCTTGCTTTATTGAACAAAGATTGTTTACACCGTGTGAATCTATTGTTAAACTAAACTGTTAAATGGTATTCTTATTTTTGTAGAGAATATATTTCTAAATTATTATGAGGAGCAAATAATTGCTCAATCGCAAAAGCGAAAGCAATATGGAAACGGTAAAAAATAGGTAATAAGTAGGTTTAATTGAATGCTTTTTAAACACAGCCGTTTCCATTAAGTTGTCCTATGGTCTTTTTAAAAGCTTTGCATGACAAAAAAAACCAATAAAATGATTTAACAGGAAAAGGAAAACTAGTGATGATACCAGCTCGGGTATTGCTACACTATTGACCTTACAAATAGTAAATTAAAAGCAGAACAGAAAAGAGCAAACAAATTTATTTCGTACCATTAAGCAAACACTGCAAAGTTAAATATTTTTTTTTGTTTTGTTATTTACCACGACTTCTTTAAAATCATTCGCAATATTGTAATGGATGTGCTTTTAATTTTTTATGGAAATAAATTCTGCTGCGACTTTTCACGACATACTTCATTTAATTATATCTACCCTTATATTAAATATCGATTGCATGTTTTAAAAAGCATTAAACTTACCGCTTTCCAAGTGATGTGATAGCAGCATTGCCACAATGGTGACAATGGGTAATGTGCGTCGCAGGATCTCGGGCAGATGTGTCCTGCTGCTGCTGGTGGTGCGAATATGTCTTCGCTGGTCTTTGCATGGGCTAATTGTTGCCGCCTGTTTTGGACTGTGTGCCGCCATTTTACAGCAGGCTAAAACTTGCTCAGTTATTCAAGTTGTATTTGGTCCTGTTTGTTTGTTTGTTGTTGTTGTTGGGGCTTGAGGTTTGGGGCACTCTTGCGGCTGTTGCACTCAATTGGATTTGAACGAGTTTCGTGTGTAAGCTGGCGAATTCAGGCGCATTGAATTAATTATATCATTGTTGTTGCCCAACGTTTTTTTAAGTGCAACAACTGCAACAAGCGGCAAGCGGCAAGCAGGCAGGCAACACTTACGGAATTTTAATTATTCAAAATAGGTTTTAAGCACTGCAACAATAACAAGAACAGTAACGAATAGTCCGTATAGAAGCCGGTGCGACAGTCGTCAGGACACACAAGACTCGCAACGGGGGACCAGGACTCGCTCTCACTCTCTCTGTCTCTCTTGTTTGTGTATCGGTCTCAGTTTCACTCTCTGTGTGTATGTCTGTTTTAATTGCTTGTTCTGCTGCAATGCATTTTCCTCGGGGCGTTTGCAAATTTATAGCTGCAAAATAGAAAGCAAAAACAATATATATGGTATGTACATTTATATATATATATATATATATATATGTGTGCCTTAGTTTTCTGCATAACCACAATGTCCTTTTGCCGTGTGTATTCGTATTTGTGTGTTGTGTAATGCTGCTAAGTCGTCGTGCCCAAATACATAATTCCTATGCAAATAAGCGTAGACCAAACAATAAAATTTATGTGCACGCTGCGTTTTGCATATCTGCAGACAAACTGGGCAACAAACCCACGGGGAAGGGGCAACGGGTGGGAGGGGCACTATGCAGTTTATACTGTTTTGCTGTTTTTATTTTTCTGGCAAAATTTGTGGCCCGGATAAAGCTCAAGTAAAGCGTAAAAACGATGCGATGGCAAAGCAACAAAAATAACCAAATAGAACATGCTGCCAAATTAACAAAAATCTTCATAGCACAAATTTTTTGTCTACCAATCTCTCCTCATCTCCCTCATACTCTATTTCCCCCCTTCACCTAGCTTGGGTATATGAGCAACGGCCAGCCAACTGAAATAATCCTCAAAAATATTGTTGGCTTTGATTTGGCGCGGCTTTTTCGCTGGTTTTTTTTTCTGTATGTCCTTCAGATATGTGCCCTGCATATTTTTTTGTGATTTTTTTTCAGCAGCCACCTCCCCATTTAATATGACATGGCAGTTTTGTATGCATGACACACACAAAATAGCAAAAAAAAGTGAGACTGGTACGCAAGGAAAACTAACTAACATCATTTGCTAGGTGCATGCAACATTCATACTCATACCCTGTTTCATATGCGGCACATAAACAATTCTATTAAAATTAATGTTGCATATTTTTAAGGGCTACGCATGGAAAGGAAACTTAAATGCTTTACAAATTGATTCGAATTTGTTAGATGCTTGCGTAATGATGCAAAAAAAAAGAAGAAATGAAAATGTACAGCAAGAGCGACTATCAAATACTCTATACAACCATTAATATTAAGCATATTGTTCAATGTGTCTTAGAGACTAAAAACAGTAAGGGAATAAAACTAAGACCAAACGAACAAAAAAAAAAAATAATATGAAAAGAAAAGACAAACGAAGCAACAAATTGAGGCGCAAGTAAACAGCAAATAAAGATAAAGACAAGCTAAGGGGCAAAGAACAAAGAGAGAAAACACAAAAAACAAACAAACAAACAGATGAAGAGGCAGATACCAATAAAAAGAAATACAGGAAATACCCGGCAAATATGATTGATTTTATGTGTTTGAGCTGTGCAGCAGAGTCGAGTCGAGTGAGTTTTCATAAGGAGCTGAACTCTGTGCCATTGACAAGCAGGGCCTAAAAGGATATAGTCGGAAATATGCAAGAACACACAGGGATATTACTTATGTACATACATACAGAGAGTTGTTTATGTGTGTAGGGAAATAAGCAAGCACTAAAGAGCAAAAGGCGCAAAAAAATAAGAAGGGAGCCAATTCTTAGGATAAAATCGGAAACCAAACCACAACAACAAGAAAAACCACACACTCTTGCACTCAAGCAAGGCATGCGTATGGGAAAATTTGTGTATTTGCCATAAAATAATTTATCAATTGGAAACATTTTTGGGCAGCAGAAGGAGCTGGAAGGGAAGCCAAAGACGAAGAAAATACAGCACGAGGCGAAGAAAAATGCCCAAGCACTTTATATAAGCAAGTATGTGTGTGTATTTGAGGGTAAAATTATGACAGGAGGAAATAAAAAAGCATAAATTTATTGCTGAGCAAACGATGACTACTAAAACTTGGCCACAGGCCCGCTGGGAGTGCGGCGAAGGCGAGCATCATAAATAATCGAAGGGGCGACAATATTGAACGTCCAGGACAATGAACATGGGCGCAAGGACATAAGGCAGCCAGCAGCAGCAACGAGTGCACTGACGATTTTCTCTCTCTCTCTCTCTATCTCTTTCTGCCGTTCAAATAGCATAAATAAACATAAATACAATTCGATTGGCAGCAAGAAATGAATAGCTAGAGAAGAGAGCGGGGGATAGACCGGGTTACGGACACACGCAATGCCTCAGCGTCAAGGCGGCAACGTGGCAGCAAAAATAATGGTAGCAAGCACATACAACAATTTGCCACAACAAGGATATCAAATTTGCGCACTGGCAACAGCAACAGCAGCAGAAGCAGCGTAAAATAAAAAGGATAACGAGGCACAATAAATGAAATGAAATCGTAACCCAAACTGTTACTAATTGGACAAAGCAGCCAAACAAAACAACAACAAAAATTTAAAGGAAGATGTGGAAACCAAGAGAACCGAAAATACCAAGAAGAGCTTACGTATGTGTGTGTGTCTGTATGTGTGACCCACGGCTCAGCATTGTCGTAGTGCTAGTCAAATTTCGCCAGAGTCCATACAAAACACGAAAGAAAAAAAGCGAAAAAATGAAAATGAAGTTAAGTTGGGTAGTGTCCAAACAAAAGGAATACCCCTTTGTTGACTATAAACACTAAAGACATAACAATCCTTTGTGAGATCCAACAAATATGGAATATAGAAACGAGGAAAGGGAATGGAATAAAAAAACTTAAGCAATTAAAAATTGAAAAATCTTTTTTAAAAAAAAGGAGTACCCTTACTATAAACACAATACACTTGAACTTACATACACACAATGAATATTTCTGCTTGCAATTGTTTGCAATAACGTAGAATACAGAAATTACTTTGTTATAAAGAAATTATTTAACTGCGAGCAAAAAAATCTAAAAAATATATAATAAAAACCAACTATAAATGCTCTATAACCAATTTTTGCAAATATTCTTTATATCAAATATCAAAAATGTATATATAACTATATCTGTTTATATTCGGTTTAGGTATATGCATTATACGTTTGTTTAAACCTTAAACTTCACTTAATTCAACCCTCTGTAAACATTTATTGGCGAACAGGGTATTAAAACCCAAAAAAAGTGAGTACAACATAAAGGGGATAAAAGAAAAAACTGCAGAAAGAGAAGAGATTGGCTTAGTTAAGTCTAATTTTGCAGGGACACAGAGTGCTTAAAAAATAATTACGCGCTGGCAATCAAGAAGGCGTCGTTATCGTTGTCGCTACAGGAAACCGGATACGGATGTGCATGTGCGCGATGTCAGCATCCGGCAGACGTGTGGACGTACCGTGGGGGGGGGGGGGCGGGGGCGGTACATAGTGGGCGTGACCATGGACTGCACGGAACTGCAGCTTCAGTCGTGCCGAACTGACCGCAGTGTGGGGTACAAATTGAATTTGGTTGCTGCTGCAGGAGAGAACAAAACTTGCCTTGCCACAATTTCGCCAACTTACAAGTAATTAGGCAGCCACCCACAAGGACACACAAAGGACATACTATACATACATACACGCGTTGTCAGTTGCTTGGCGCCCTTTGGCTATTTTTTGGTTGATTGTCGACCGTGCGACTGTTGGGGCTAATTGCACAATGTGCAGCATTCACGATTTTCGTTGACGGTTTCTCGTTTCGGAGTCTTTTTTTTCGATTACTTTTCAACGTGTTTGAGTTGCACTTCAACCCTGGTAATTACCAATTTGAAGCGCCAATTTGGCTCCTGCTGCTGGCTAGCCAAAAATTTAATTAGTTTGACAACCAAATGTCAACCAGACAAAAAAAAAAAAAGCAAACAAACATCAATGGAAAGCACAACATTATTTCGATTGTTTTTTGGTCTGTGCCGCAGGCGCCAAGCAATTATGAGCAATCGCGGCTAACCCTTTGACCCTTTATGTAATCTCTTTAATGACACAAACGCCAAAAGCAACCAACAAGATAAGGCAGAAAAGGCAGCAGCATCAGTCAGCCTATCTCAGTCAGTCGGTCAGTCAGTCAGCTGTGCAATTTAAATTTACTTTATAAGTGGTTTGCCAATTAATGAAATTTAAAACCCTTTCGCGTTCAAGGCAAAGGATTACTTTGACACTTTGACAACAGCGGCGCACACTTAACGGCCGGAAGGACATACCACAATATACAGCACTGCAAAAGGACTGTACAGCACTCGATTTAATTATTAAAAGCATCGAACAGGTTTTTGTCGTTGTCCTTGTCGACCGGCCAGCTAATTAAAGTCTATTGCATTGAATGCACAAGACCTCAATTTAGTCCAATAAATGTCTTTAACTGGTTTCGAACTGAATTATTCACACTCTTACCACTTGCTGTAGCAGTAGCAGGAGCAGAATCATCAGAGGCAACAGACCAGCTGAGCCTGAGTGGCTTAATGCTAAATGTTCGAACTAACACATACATAAGCACATGAATACACATACACTTGCAGAAAAAGAGTGTTTTTGAGTAATGAGCATAACATTCTTGATTATTGACTATTTCTTTCTGATATTGGTATGTTAACTTAATCAAAAACACTTTTAAAAATATACTCAGTAAAGTAATTTTGTACATATATATATTGAAAATGTTTTGGTTTTTAACTTAGAATGGTAATTTCTTTACTTAACTTATTCTGTACGCTCCTATCAGTATTGAAACCTTAAAACTTAAAAAAGTTCATCATATCTTTATCAATGTAAATACATTTTCGAAAAGAAAAAATACTTAAAACCTAAACTAAGATTATGCTTCATGAACTTATTTTGAACGATGTTTTTCGTATCAAAAACCATCACGTTTGCACTCAATTTACATACTATTTGTTCGAGTGTAGAGCTGCTTTTCAAGGACACTCAATGGAGCAGCTGCCTCAGCAGAGCTGGCGTTGCCCACGAAGCTGCTGCTGCTGCTGCAGCCGGAAGAGCTCTTAACAGTTTATAGCTTTAAGTGGCAGTTGGCAAGTGCAAGTGGAAAATTTCAGAGCTTGCAGTTTGTTTTCTATGCACGCACACACACACTTACACTTCTCAACACATACAGACCATTGTGGAGCTGTTCCATTGATTAAGTTGACACTGACACTCATCGATTTAAACACACACAGTCACAGACACATCCATACACACACAGAGAATTTAATTGGCCATGCATCTCAGAGTTAATCAGTTTTTGATTAAATTCAAGTGATTTGAATTAAATATGCATAATTATCTTTTGCTTTGAAAATGCAAAGAAGTCGTCGATTTTGGTCATTTTTAATTTGATTAAATTCAAGCAGCATCTACAGCTGCTGCTGCTGCTGCTGCTACTGCTTCGTCGTCTCATCAGCTAATTAAACTTGACAACAACTAACGGGAAGCCATTGACTGGACATGCCAAGCACTAATTAAGATTTTGTCAATTACTTATGGCAAAGTGCCACACCCTACCTAAGCAGTATCAGTGGCTGACGCAGCGCAAAATGCACGCAAGTTTAGATCTTTAACTCTCTTAAGGTCTCTCCCACCTCTGTTCCCATTTGGTGTAGCATGGGAGAGAGTATCATTAAAATTAATTTATTGGTTTCATTAACTTGGCCGGCTAGTCTTTAGCAGCAAAGAGAACATTAGTCGCAGTTCTTTTTGTTGCTGTTGTTGTATTTGCCCGCAGAAGTAAGCTGCAATTTTTTTATATGTCGATGCCAAATCACACCACGACGACACATTTCGTAGCATTTGCCTTCTTTTTGTTTTGTTGGTTTTTTTCTGTTTCTGGGCTCGCTTGCTGTGGCCAAAACCCGTTGAAAGCATAAGCCAGAAAAACACAACTGGCCAAAGCCAAAGCCAGAGCCATTGCGCTTGGCTGCCCAACAATGAAAATCTATTGTTGTTGTTCTCGTTCAGTCTGCTTTACCCTCAACCAACAAACAACAAACAAGAACAAGAAGAAACGAGTATTTGCGCTAAATGGGAATGGACTAGAAATAATCATCATTAGGCACGACCCCAAGTTAAAATCGAGCAGACCTTAAGCAACAAGTTCTCAAATTTCTTGTTCGCCTTTCTACCTTGCCTGCTTGCAATTATGTACAGTTAATTTTAACTTGACTTTAAGTTTCCAAAGCAAAATATTCGCAGCGAAAACTTTTATGTTTTTAGACGGAATTCAATTTCTATCAGACAGCGTAGCAAAAGTTTTTGACTTAAAGCAAAGTCTGAACGCTCAGCGCACTTCACCAACTTATTTAATAAACTCAAAAAGTAGGCTCAAGTCAGCACAAAATATATAAATCAAAAACAAACAAAAATTTAAATTAATTCCATGCATACAAGTATATACATATATATATATTATATGTATGTGTGCACTCTTGGGTCTAAATTCAATCAATTTTTTGCAAAAGTAAATATAAAGCACAGAAAAGCTATCATTAAGTCTAGGCAACAAAAAGTTTTGTGTTCGTCTCCTAAAATTCCAAAAAAACATTTTTATACGTGTAACAAATCGGAGCAAATCGAATATTTAAATTTCAGATATGAAATAAAGCTTGAAAACAAAAAGAGTTTTTGTTCAAATAACACGAAAAATTTCAGATAACTAGCTATAAAATTATTTAAAACCAGTGCTTGCAACTTGCAATAAAGAAATTGTTCTTAAGAGAGTTTTAGTTTATTTTAATTTTTTGTAATTTTTTTTCTATGCATTTATAGGTTTATTCAAATATTTATTTATTATTTTCAAAGAATATTTTGCCAAGATGGGATTAAGAAGTTTAACAAGCAAATGGAAAAGCCAAAAATCCTAATGAACGTCAGCTTATAACAACGAAAGGGTACATATAATATTTAAAAAAAAGTACTTTTATGCACAAAAAAAAATGCTGGTGTTGCATCAGTTTTGCATTGCATTGAAAATGCATTGCATATATGACTGTCATGCTGCTGTCTATATTTAAGAAGTCAAGCGAGCAGACACACCTAACTCGCCATAAAGTTGGTAACTACCCGCAACCACCCAGTAATAGCAATGTGCCACCCGTTTGATGCATTGCTTTGCACTTTGCCGCATCGCTGCTGACGTCGCAGCGACTGAAGTGCATTTGGCAAATAAGAAAAATTGCATAAATTTCATTAAATTTCCAAATGTCAAGCAACTGTCGTGCACCCGCCGACCTGCCACCAACCCGCCCGGCCGCTCGCCTCACCCTTTTAACCTCCCACGATACTATACTACACTACTATGCATATTTTACAGTATCTCGCTGTGTGTGTGTGTGCATGGCCTTACGTCGACTGGGTGCACAACTGGGCTGGTAAAAAAAAAAAGAAAAGCTCCAATGTGTAGCGTTCAGTGCTTGGCAATATTAAAAATTGTGCACCAAAATCCCCAAAGTAATTTATTAAGATGCCTCATGACTGTTTTACGCGCCGTTGACTTCACGCCATTAAAAGCCAAGGCACAAAAACAACAAGAAATACACACAAACACATACAAACACGCACGCACATGTACATAAAAAGGCTGCATAAATTTTCACCGCAATAGCATACGAGAACAACAAGAACAGCAACCCAGCGACAATTTTGCTTTGGTGGCTGCCTCATTGGACCTGCGGCTTGTTAAGAACATGCAACCGAGACGCAGCAACAGCCGCAGCAGACGTTGCATTAGTTGTTGTTGCCACCGTCTAGGGAAAGCAAGAGAGATGGTTGCCTGAAAGCATCTATCGTTAGAATGCTTGACATATATATGGGATTGCTCTGGCTCCTTGGCCTTAGCCATTTTGGCTTTGATTGCAGCAGGCAAACCCGAAGTTTTTGCGGCTAGCGCATTGTCATAAATTACTTGGCAATGCCTTACTTTACTATACTTTGTGTTGTGTGTGTATGTATGTATGTTTTTGAAAATCGTAAATCAACTTGGCACACATTTCGAGAGCTAACTGTGACTTTTCCTGCTTGCCACACTTCGTATGTGTGATATATAGATTTTACAGCACGTGTCATGAATCCTAATTACCTTATATAACACAATTCATAAATAACAAAGGTTCCGAAATATAATACATAATATTTTTAAATTTCATTTACAAAAGATTTCAAACATATTAAACTTTAACAAGCGCATTAAGGGCTCAACAGCGAATGCAAAATATTAATTAATAAACCCATCAAAAATTAGCGAGCCATTGTTAATAATTAATATGGTATATAATGTCTATGCATGTATTTTACTGATACGCCTTGTCAGCTGCACATATTATACAAACTATGAAATATAATACCATATGAATGCACAAATTGTTTATCAAACTATTTATAGATTTGAATATATCCTGTGCGTAAAAGATTAAATTTAAAATGTTCTCCCAATCAATCAATATAAGAACAACTCGTCGAATCAACATTCACTTAAATTGAAAATTTCATAACAAAATATTCAAATACTTGATTACAGGTCACATAAAAGTCGAGCACGCTCTCTAGCCTACTTATTTTCATTATACTATAGAATTTGTGTATGCCATTCAGTTATGCATTTTCATGTAAATGTAATAATCAGCGTTATGCAGTTTAGCGTATCAATTACGACTCTATTCAGCCACATGTTGAAAAAAACTTAAACAAAACGAACTTTGTAAATAAATTATTATTCCACATTTTACAGAATACAACGGAACAGCCGGCACACGTTGCCAACTAAAATGAAAGCAAAAATTAAAATGCAATTCAACGAAAACCAACAACATTTATTTTGGCATTGCATTCATTCACAGTACACAAAACTCATAAAAATATCTTCAATCAAATCAAAAATTGATTTCAATGGCGATGCGGTAACTAAAGTTGAGAATTCAATTATTCAAAGCCTTCTCCGAACCCCAAAATACAACATAGTAATACAAAATGTATTATATGCGTCAAGCCACAAAAAAGAAAATCAAACACACACATACATATTTGAGTATTTTCAAAAGAGTTTTGTTAAGTTGAAGTCGACATATGTTTTTCATATCAAAGTGGAAAATGAAATTTCATAATTTGCACTCTATATTAGCCGATTACTTTTACAGCATAATTAAAACGAAAGCATAATGTGAATATCACACAAAAACTCACGCATGTGTTTTAGAAAATATATGGTTATATTTTCGTGTGATTTGTATACTTGACGATCCGGCAGCTGGTCAAATATTTGCGTGCTGGCGCTCCACCATTGTTTGGCTTAGTTGATAAATTAGTAAAATTGCTTGTTGGCCGACACGAGATGCACGAACGCGAGCGTACACAAATGTGGCAACAGCGGCAACAGGCAGCGGCAACAACAACAACAACAGTTATGATAATATAATTTTTAATGCATTTTTGTCGCTGCTGTTTAGTTTTTGCAAGCGACAGCTGTAACATCATCAAGCGAACTAATGGCAACATGGACAACAAAATAATGCAATAGAACCATTAAAATAAGCAGCACGCTTGTTAAGTATTTCATTCAAATGCAACTGGGCGTGTATGTGTGTGCATACATGGTTTTATTCTAAATACTTTTCAGCAAGCCCATCACGCTGGCAAATATTAAATGCAAATATGTATTGGTACATAACATGTGAACATAGTATCATTGTGCACTGAGATAAAAATGGTGTCAAAAGCAGTATTATAAAGAAGTTATTCATTTTTTTATTTATGTCGTATTTTTGAAACATTTTCACTTTTGGTATAAAAAATATTTTCGTCAGCATCTCATCAAGCCATGCATCGGAAGGAGAAAAGTTTAATTTACGGGCTTTCTAGTCTGAAAATACAGGAGGAGTGAATTCGCGTTGACAACAATCACACCGACCAGCTATACAAATAATTATAATAAAAATCAAAATATATATCTTTCAAAAAAAATGTTTAAACTTACCAAACTGAACACAATTCGAAACATGCTGATAACGTTTTATTGGAATTTCTCTTCTGAAAGCATTCTTGCCCCGTTTTATACTGGTTTTGTGACATTTAAGTGTAACGCATTGATTTTGTTTGACATTTTCCATGTACCAAAACTAAAACTTTAATGCAATTATCTTTCAAGGTCTTTGAATTATTGTATGGTTATTATTGTTTATGTATTTGCAATGAAAACTGTTCGACACAAACATTGGGGTGGAGTGAAAGAAAAATGTTTTCCCATGCTTTACAAAATATGTATTAAACGTGAAACAAAATTGTATTCAATGAAAAACATAGGATTGTATTCTCAGTGTAGTTTGTATGCCAGCACAATAGTATTATGAAATAGGGATCTACTGTACAACTCATATATGGGCCTGCCCACGCACGCAATATTTGCGCTCGGACGCAATTTTTGTGTGTGCGTGTGTGTGTGTGTGTAGGGGGTTAGAGGCCCATTTCTGGCTGTCGCTCGTTGACGTTGCAATAAATTTCCACGGATATTTATTATTTTGCGGCACGTCACTGATAATTAAAAATAAATCAATTTTTAATGGCGCTTTTGAAAGCGGTTGCGTACGGAAATGGTTCATGTGTGGTGGGTTTTTGTGTGTTGGCGGGGGTAGCTTTTGCGGGTTCGAGGGGTGTTCAAGTTTTGGTTTTCGGGCTTAAAGCAATTAGCACCCAAATTAGTTGGCGTCAAAATGTTGCGTGTTGTTTTCGGTCGACCAAATTCAATAAGGCGTTCTACCGTCAAAATTCAATAAACGAACTGTGTGTGTGTGTATATATGGCATGCAAAACACGTCAACACCATTGTGCCAAGTGCCAGACGCGCGTTGACGTCTAAGCAAATCAGTTTATGATTCATAAACAATACTTCATCAAGCTGCCATCCCGAACACACGCACACACACACACACAAAATAACAACGCACATGTTTGCCAAACGGCCAACAATAAAGATCAGCACAATTGCAATAAGCAAAGAAATATTGCGTCAAACGGAAAAATAAAGCGAATGAAAAGCAAATAGTAAAGCTGCAGAGTAAAGCTCAACTAGAAATTACTCTGTATGTGAATTTATCTAAAGTTGTTGCTTATTTGTCTGAAGATTTATAAGAAATAAATAAATTTGTAGATCTTAAGTTATGGAAAATTCCATTCATAAACCATATGTCTTAGAAATATATATATATAAAAAACAAATTTTAATCATTTACCTTTCTTGGTATAAGATAAATAAAAAAGATTAAAATTTCATGGAACTGATAAACTAAGACAAAAGCTTTGAGTTAAAAATAAAGTGATAGCGAAATTGAAAATAAAGGCAGATAATAACAAAGGCAATGAACTTTTAGGTATGAAAAATATTTAGAAAAAACAATATTAATTTAACCAAAATCATACCTTACTTTTCCAACCCTTATAAGTACAGGGTACACAAATGCCAATGCGTCACGTTGTTGCAATCATTAGGCAAAGAAAGAAACGAATCGCAGACAGATAGGCAACGAATAAAAGACTTGATGTGAGTTTGTATGTGTGTGCGTGTGTGTTTGGAATCATCATCACATACAATTCTTATGCTTGTACATCTGCCACAGATTGAGCGCACGTGCAATTGCCAGACTAGACTGATATAAGGCAAAAGCTTGGAAATCGATGAGCCCAGCAAATCGTCAGCAATTGTCCATAACAATTGTTTGACTTATGCATATGCATGCGTTTGCTTGTGTGTGTGTGTGATGGTCACTTTGTGACAAACGCGAGTCATGAACTTTTGTGCTAGATGGCCAAGGCAAGTATGATTGAAGGTCAATGCGGCTGATCGACTCAATTATGAACTCAACTCTTTGGTGGCTGATATTTGAATACATACACACGTATGTTTGTTTCTTGTAATTTGGTATGTGGCAGCATGATGTTTATAGAGCGACATCAACGTAAATCTAATATTATAAAGCCCGCATGCAGAAAGCCATGTTATTTATATGCACACATAAATATATCAACAACAACAAGAACAACAACATGTCCTGCCTGACCACAGTTAGCTTGGTAACCGCAGCAAACGGCATAAAAGTCAACATGTTGAACGGCCGCTGGGAAAAAATATTGCCTGGCTTTTGTGCCGTTGTGTGTGTGTGTGTGTGTGTAGTTGTGCGTGCGAGTGTGTGTATTTTGACTGTGTGACTTTTCATATCTTTGGTAGGCTATAAAGTATAAATTACGGCAAATATGTTACGCCGCAAACATCGAAAGAAATACAGCAGCAGCAACAGTAAGCAGCAGCAACACAAAGCCGCACGCACCAACTAACTAACAACTATTAAGCCTCAATATCTCTGCTTCTGCCTACACTGCCTCTGTGTTTCTCTTGTCTTGTGAAAGTAATCAACATGCGTGGCACTGCCATCGGGCTACTATATTACTATATACATGTATGTGGTGTAATACTCTGTGCAATTTTACACACACCCACACACACACATACGCAGCCGCCATGCCATTTTTCCGGTGATTAAGTGTTGATAAGTCTATAAATTACCCCCACACATGAAGGACAGACTGCGCAATGTCTGCATAGAGGATCCACGCACACATAATACTATGGCAGGCAAGCATATTAATCATACTGCAAAGCGTTTACGAGTGTCGACAACAATTGCCTACTTATTGGGGCTGGACACTGAACAGCAACAGCACGTTTCCACTAGCTAATGAGCTTACCAAAACATTTGAAGGCATCTTCTGGTTCGAACAATATGCTTGAAAATCGATTAACTACATGTATAACTCATATTGTTTAAATGATATATTGTTTACATTATTTCCGCAAGAGAGACTTCTGTTGAGCGTTAATTATATATGATCAAGTGTTTTTCTGCTATTCAATTAAACTAGTTTTGAGTGCACTCTGGAGATGTTCATATGTTGTTAAGATATGTGTTCAGAAACTATTTCAGTACAATAATCAAGTATCTTTTAATCGTCTGCTCAACTTTATTAATCAAAGTTATGTTCTAGTTGTTTTCAAAGTAATTTGTTTTTAATTTTCCTTTCCTTATTGGTTGTTTCCAAAAGTCTGCATTTTTTGTCGAATTCATTTACAAACAGAAATAAATCACACCTTCGTATACAAATTATAAACGGCTTATATATAAAATGCATGGGAAATTGTATATAATCACAGATATTTGTAAACACTTAATATCGGGGAATTTAAATGACTTCCTTTTCACAGCCTGGTTAATTGACATTTACACTACAAATTATTCAGATTGCTAGTTGTGGTAATAGCTAACTTGTCCTTATTGACAGCTTTCATTAATTTTGAATATGGTAATAGTTGTCCTTATGCAATGCCAATAACTATTTGATGGACTCAGATAGTACTTACAAATTTATGTATTCAAATAAATATGTATATGTATTTACCGTAGGCCTTTCAAAGTCAAAGAAAGGTTACGTAACTGTTCGAATTATATTTAAAGTTAATTATGGCTGAATAATATTTAAAGTAAACTTCAACATTTATTTATTCACATAAATGTGGTTATAATAAACATTCGTTTGGTTATAAATTAAGCTGACATGAACTAGAAAGCATTTTGGCGAAAGCTTTCGCTGCTTAAATATAGTTTGTAGATAGGTCAGCTATTTTTGTCCTTTGTTTAATTTCTTGTAACATTTTCCCCACACCTGTTATAAATTGACTTTTATTTCTTAGAAACAAAACTGGCTCAGGTCACTGTGAAAGCTCTTTAAATAATTGCACTTAATCCATAATTCCATATTTTCTTCAAAATTTCTCTTAATACCTTCACAATCCCAACATAAGTTCCTTTTACCTTTAAATC